>ML355887.1:0-24981 GCA_005239505.1 Nicotiana paniculata | reverse complement strand
TTCAATTAACTACAACAAGAACGTAGTTGAACAAATAGAGATTAATCAACCCATCAGAACTCTATTAATAACACAATAAGTTCATCCTCCAAAGGGTTTTACCAAAACCCTAGATTAAAGAAGTTATCTAAACATGTTCAAAAGAATCAACTCTAAAATAACTTGCATAATGAAACTACAAAGTAATGAAGAAAATCTGTACAAATTGATGTCTTGCCGCTTCAATGGTTTTCTCTCTTCGAATCCTTCGTATTCCTTCCGAATCTCCCCCAAGTTGTGTTTTGAGGGTCTATTTATATGTTTAGGACAAACCCTAAATGTATAGGAGACTTCTATTTCAACCGGGAAACACTTAAACTTGTCAAAACTCGGAATTGACCGGAACAGGGGCCTGGCGTTTGGGCCCTGGCGCCTGGCTAACTCCAGGCTAATGCTGGCATTTCAGCTCTAATGCCTGGCTACGCCAGGANTTATGCACATAACAGGTATATTTTTATCGTTAACGCACATAAAATGTAGGGCATATAACATATTAAACCATGAATTCTAGCCTCGCATCACATGTCATAGAAAAGAGTGATAGTTTTCTTACAATAATATATCGGGCATCCAAGATAATTGAAAGGAAAAATTTAATCCATAAAACCAGAGTGTCTCATTCTGTTATTCTGGTAGGGGAAGTGTTTGGCGTAGTAATGAAGAAGCTTTTATCATTATTGACTTTTTATCTAGATGCTTTCTCATATCTCCCGATATATTTCTTGATAAGTTTGATAGAGACATTGTTTCCTCTAGAGAAAATAACTATATCATCAGTATATGTGAGGTGATTAATGATAGGACGTCTATGATCCATGGTAAAAGGTGTAAAATTTCATGATCAGTATGACTATTCAAGGATCTTATAGGGACCTCAACTCCGATGAGGAAAAGAGATAGTGATAAATGATCACCTTGCGTAAGACCTTGTGAGGAGGTAAAGAAACCTAAACCTTTTCTGATACCGTTAATAATGATTGAATACCAAACCTCATCCGCCAGACCCCAAATAAGATCTATCAATTCTTCTGAAAACCCAAACTTCTTCAAAATAGACATTAAGAAATTCCAAGACATTATATGTGATTAAGAATCAAAATATCAGTGTTTAATTCATGAAAATTAATAGAAAAAGTGAAGTTAGGGCTTGAGATTATGAGACCTTCTAGGGATGAATTGAGGGGTCAAACGAACTCCGATTTTAGTGTTCTTTATATGTACGGACTCGTGAGATGATGAAGAACAGTTTTGTATAAAAATTTCTGAGTTTCGGGACACGGTCCCGGGGGTCGGGTTTTGACCAGTTACGGGTTTTGTGCTTAAAATCAATACTTTTCAATTGGAATTCGTTCCTAAGCATAATTTGATGATAAAGGTATGATATTTATAGATTTGGAGCCTTCAGAAGTTGATTCGAGAGGCAAGCGTGTTGCAGAATAGTTCCGGGCTAGTTTTGAGGTAAGTAATGTCTTTAAATCCTGTCCTGAGAGTATGAAACCCCAGACTATGTACCCTTTCACGAGTTGTGAAATGAGAAGGTTGGAACTTTGAAAATATATTCCTTATTTAGGCGACTATTGAGTTGCTAAACCGACTTTTAAGCATATGCTTAATTAGTATTATTTTATTATGATATGATTTGGGCTGTAAGCCGTGTTTGGGGCCTAGCGCCGAGCTGTTTTCCCCTTGGGGGTTGTGTTTACTATATTTTCCTCACTGATATGTTATGATTTTCCACTCAGTCTTTTCCTGATAGATTATTTTGACACTCAGAGTATTTTGATACTATTTATTGAAAAATGAAACACTGTTTTGGGTCGAGAACCTGGTATGTTTATGGCCTGAAGGGAAAATTGAGAGTGTCTGACTGAGTGAGGCTGCGGGCCTATATTGTGAGTGATTTATGCCATGATGTGGCTTCTTATAGCGCTTGGACTGTAGGAGCCCCTCTAGAGTGTGTACACACCCCCAGTGTGCGCAGGTACCTAATGAGTGATGCTCGTGGGGCTTATATTGAGTGATGGTGAGGATGCCTGATGGGTTGATACCGAGTGACTGTGAGGATGCCTGATGGGCTGATATTGAGTGATGGTGAGGATGCCTGATGGGTTGATACCGAGTGACTGTGAGGATGCCTGATGGGCTGATATTGAGTGATGGTGAGGATGCCTGATGGGCAATGGTTACGATAAATAATTTTGGCCAGAGGGGCAGTTTTATGAAGAATTTTTACTAAGTTTTCGAACTATGATTTACTTCATTTTCAAACTGGCTTTTACTAAGAATTTTACTGAGATACACTGATATTACACTTGTTTCAAAGGATTTCTGGAAACTGATTTCGAACTTATCTATTTGATGAATACTACATGGTGACTTGGTGTTTTACTGGTTTTGTGAAATTGTGTATGTGTACTGTGTGTTTTATAATTCTCAGGCTGTGATTTATTTTTATTACTATTGAGTTGGCGTACTCATAAAGACTCCCTGTGCCTCTGTGCACAGATTCAGGTGACGGTCTGGAGTAGTAGCTGTCTCAGTTCGTTAGTAGTTGTTACGGGATTTTGAGGTAGTTGTCCAGCGTCCACAGCTTCTCCACTTCCCTTCCTTATTTAGTTTTAGCACTTGATTTAGAGATGTATATTATAGTATTAGCAAAGTTAGATTTATTTTATTCTTAGATGCTCATGATTATTGACTCCAGTTTTTGGGGGAAGTTTTGTTAGAGTTGTTAGACTGTGATTGGGGTGCTAAGATTTAATTCTATTACTCCATTCTATGATTGCTGCTTATCATTTAATTGTGAACTCTTATAATTGAACAAATGAGTAGTAAGGTGATGGTTGGCTAGCCTAGTTCCACGATAGGCGCCATCACGGCCTGTTGGGATTTAGGGTCGTGACAAGTTGGTATCAGAGCTCTAGGTTACATAGGACTCAACGGTCATGAGCAGGTTTAGTAGAGTCTTGTGGATCGGTACGGAGACGTCTGTACTTATCTTCGAGAGGCTGCAGAACCCTTAGAAAACATTTCACATTCTTGAATTTTTATCGTGCGAATCCATTTGACTCAGCCAAAAGCGTAACTCTTTGAATTCCTTTCACGTATTCGAATGCACACGCGGGCGCTTGGTATCAGTTGTCGTCGGTGGCTTGTTACTTCCATGGGTGAGATGTGATTTTAAACATGTTAATAATGGGCTAGTCGGAAGGACTTGAGGCCGGATGTTGTTTGTGGCTTGAGTGTTGAGATTTCATTTGGGTGAGCACATGTGTTGGGGGACTTATATGTCTGTTTGTGTCCTTATTAATGGAACTTGTGACTAGAAGACTCATGGTGAGTGTGATCGGATAGTTAGATGTATTCAGGTTGTTTGATGGTGACCAAAATGAATTGGCGGGAGATGTGGCAAGAACCATTGATTATTTGACTTCTGTATAGAGTTAGAATATGGCTTCGAGTTATGGGTATTGAAGGACCTCTCGTGTAGTTTAATTGTGGAGTGAAGTGGGTTTTGTTATGTTCTGAGTTCCTGTGATGTCTTTTGAGCTGACCAAGGCCCCAGCAACGTCTATGTATTTGATTGTCGGTGTATTCAGCCGTGTTATAACTCCCTGTTATTGTATTTATTGATGGAACCCTGTCGTACTCTCGTAGCCAGGGATAGCATACTCGACATTTGATGATGGTATTACAAGGATATAGGGAGGAGAAGCTTGTGCGAAGTTCTCCAAGTGTGAATTTTTGGCTCAGGTCAGTAGCATTCTTGGACACGTGGTGTCCAGTGAAGGTATCCATGTGGTCAGACGAGTGTGTGTAGAGCTTCCAGAAGCTCAAGATTTCCTTGACCACAACCCCAGTGTTAGTATTTCCATCAGCTTCAGGTTCTTATACCGCTAAATGGGATGTCTCGAGGGCAGGTAGTGGTTGTGTTCTACTGTAGGAAAGTATAGTGATTATGTGATAGCTATAATTTTCATAAGTGTATTGGGAGATATCATTCTGAGGTTAAGCATGCAGGGGTATCTCATTCGGGTTGTCCTGAGGTGTGTGACCCTTATGTTGATCTGTAGTAAGTTCTCTCTATCAATAAATGATGTATGTTGTAATTTGAGTTTAGATCGCTTGTGGGAGTTGGCATGACCATTACAATGGTGAATGCGAGATTTGCATACGAGTTGAGGGTTAGATGGTCTGGGTCATATGAGCGTATGAAGGATTTAGTTGAATCCCACCACAGTATGGTGGCAGTGATAATGTGTGGGCATCGTGAGTTATTGTTTGTCTTGATCCTTGGCTTTGATCCAAGTGGGGGAGTTCGTTATTTATAAGTTGATTACACGATTAGGTGTTGTAATGGTTTCGGTTCGAAGTTTGTTGGTGAATCAGTTATGACTTGTAGAGGTGGAGTCTGGGAGTGACTCGAGTAATGGAATTTACTGAATAATTAAGTTGTACTGGTAAGTGTAGAGGGTGCAATGTATGAGTGTGATTGTTGCTTCAAAGGTGTGTATTACTTTCCTAGTATGTGGATTGCAAGCGGGGTTAGGTCGTTTCCTTTACTTGGTTAGTGTAATTGAAATTGCGTAGAGTAAATGACGTTCGAGAATGGTTCTGACAGATTCAAGGTTATATGTAGCGATCGAGGATCTTCAAGGTGTGAGAAGGGCTAGAACTGAGATTTACGGGGAAGGTGTCAAGGCTTGTGGTGTATTTGCATTATCATGGATTCTATCCATCATTATAAGGAAAGTGAAGGTAATGACTTTAAATTCGCCGGAAGTCTCTTCAGGGTAAGTATTTCTAATGGGGTTCTTTTGGGGGATATTTGAGAGAGTATTCAGCGGCTTATGAGCCTTAGACGGTATATTTTTATGCTCGGGTTTCATGCGGTGATTCGGGATTGAGAAGTGCGGTATTATGGCAAGAAGAAGTATTAATTTGAAGGTTAGTCAGAAGGAACTTGGATAAATAGGACAGCTTGGTAGTACGTCGGGTCGGCATGATAAGGGGTATGGTTAAGTTTTTTGAGTGTTTATGAGGTAATGAGTTGTTACAGGTGTTTCTTAGTAATTTCTCTTGGGATTTGGTGGCATGCGTAGCGTGGTTGAGTTAGAAGGATTCAGTCCTGCCGGTTTGGTGTTGTACAAATGTGATTCAGAGAATCCTTGATGGTTTCTACCACAGTTAGAGATGTATATTTCTACTGGCGTGAGGGCCATGTGATATATAGTGATTTTGCTTCTAAATGGGATCAATGGAAAGTTCTTGGCTAGTTGGGTACGTAGTTGTTTGTGGCTAGGAAGGGAGCATGAAGTTCTCATATTTATCATAGGATTTCATGGTGTATGCGGTATTTTGTGTATAGTGGAGAGTGGCACATGAGGTCACGGTTCAGTTCTGGAAGGAAGGTTAGAACTGGCAGTTTCAGATGATTAGGTAAATGATACTAATATTGGGTAGCTGGATGAGAGTGTACATTCATTAAGGACAATATGTTTAACGCAATATGTTTGAATAAGGATGTTTCAATGGTGTTACGACGCTCTCTTGTTGGATCGATCGCTGGCATTTAAGGTTTCTTGGTGACACGGAGGAATTATGGGGGTATCCCTCGTGGAATGATTGAGTATTGGAGACATGTTATATATTCGGGTAGTGCAGCTGGGATCAGATATGGTAATTGGTGCGCTTTATGGATTTCAAGACTGGGAGTTCTCATGAACAAGTTATTTTGTGGTTGTAGACTGTGAAGATGCGAGCAATGTTAGTCAGATGTTAGCTATATGCCATGCCTCAGTCATTGTGAACTTTCAGAGAGTTATCTATCTATTGTGGGTGACCAGAGATGATTTAGAGTTATTGATAGGACTGGTATGGGTGTGTGTGTGTTTTGCAACAGGTCAGAATTGTTGATTCCGAATTGCTATGGTTGAGAGATGTACCATTTGATTGTCATTGAGCTTATTCGTGTTTTAAAGTGATCTATGTGTTGCCTTTCGGTGTTTCGAGGAGTGGTGATTGTTGGTTATATATACATAGGGTGCGGTTCTGTAGGGGCTTTATAGCGAGGATTGAGTATGGTAAGTAAATGGGATGTTGCCCGGTGAGATGTATAGGTTATGATCTTTCTGGTTCGGGTGGCATGGTCTCTTCCAATTTCCCCGTGGTTATGGCAATGCATTTTGAGTACTTGATGTCGAATTTCTCATGGTTATTGATTTTGAGCAAGGTGGCTTGAACTATTTCACGTTGTCCAGCGGTTGGATGGGATCACGCCTTGTAGCGGAGTTAAGTGGATATATGATCCTTGGTGTCGAATTCGCGTGTTATGGTCTCACGATGTATACCAGGATTTTAGCATGATGGGGAGTGGTAATTGTTAGTGGCAGGATAGTCCTCTCGTATGAGTCTTCTTTATTTTATAAATTGAGGTTTTGGGATGTTGTTATTGAGCGCACGAGTTGTACAAGTTATGGATCTGGATGGTATTGATGCTGATCGGACGAATGGTTGCTGTTTTCTAAGTGTTTCTTTCATCATCGGCAGCATATGGAAGTGTTAGAGCGATGCATTATTTTTATAAGAGGGTATGTACGGTATTGAGTTGTTTGAGCAACTATGGTGATTAGGAGCTATCGCTATGGGTGCTTGAGTCATGCGATATATTATGTGATTTCATCTTGTGTTGCGGATATGGCTTGATACAGCGTGTTCAGACCATTTCAGCTTATAGTCGTGGAAATTTGATCTTGTGAATGGACTCAGAAGTGGATATTTAGTTGTAAGGTTTATGGGTCAAGATTGGATTTTGAAATTTCAACTGTGTTGTGCTATTAGACCTATATGGGGTAAGGTGACGTGAAATCACCTCCGAATATGTGCATGGTAGGTTGCACAACAATTTTGGTGGTGTTTGGAACAACTATGGGCACGTTCGAGGACGAACATATGTTTAAGTGGGGGAGAATGTAACGACCCGATCGGTCATTCCGTAAAATTTGCATTATTATTATTGTTATTGCCTTGTCATAGGTTGGTATTACTGTTTATGATGTGTTGGAGTTGGTTGGCTCAGTTTCACAATGGTTGTAGTGAGAATTTAGTCATTTAGTCTTTAAAAATAGCCTTATAGTTGGAAAAGTCAACTGAGAGTTGACTTATTGGTAAACGACCTCGAAATACGGATTTTATGGCTCGGATAGCTTCGTTAGGTGATTTGGGACTTAGGAGTGTGTTCAGAATAATTTTGTGATGTCCGATGTAGAATTAGGCTTGAATTGACGAAAGTTGGAGATTTAGAAGTTCTTAGGCTTGGATTCGACGTAGATTTGGTGTTTTGGGTGTTCCGAAGGTTCGACTAAGTTCAAGTTATGTAATGGGACTTTTTAGTATGTTCTTACGGGGTCCCGAGGAGCTCGGGTGAGTTTTGGATAGGCTTGGGCAGCGTTATGCTCGTTCTTCTTATGCTTAGACGTCGTTTCTTCAAGCATAAATGATATCATATTGAACAAATAAGCTCCGATTACTGTTTTGAATGAATCTTTAGATCCGTATCGTAATTACAGACCCGTAGCAAAAATAATCGTCGAATTTGGACATCGTATGAGGATTTTATGGCCATTTTACCAAGGTTGCCAGATTTTTCAGGTTAATTACGAAATTGCTCCTGCGGCGTATTAAAAACCTGCACTATTTGCAAATCTTAAAACCTACATATCTCCTTTATTATAAGATCAAATTGAGTTATTCAAAAGCCTAAATTGATTAGAATTTTACAAGGAATCCACTGGGAGCAGTAAAACGCGTGAACAGTATATATATAACGAGCAATTCGATATTTTTTCCAATTTTTGAACGGGAAGAAGCTTTTGAGGCGATTTTTAAGAGAGGAAATCATTGTTCTTCATTGAGGTAAGTATTTTGGACCCTAAAACTCAATTATATGTGAAGAATCAAAATATCAATGTTTAATTCATAAAAATTAATAGAAAAAGTGAAGTTAGGGTTTGAGATTATGAGACTTTCTAGGGATGAATTGAGGGGTCAAACGAACTCCGATTTTAGTGTTCTTTGTATGTACGGACTCGTGAGATGATGAAGAACAGTTTTGTATTAAAAATTTTGAGTTTCGAGATGCGGGCCCGGGGGTCGGGTTTTGACCGGTTTCGGGTTTTGTGCTTAAAATCAATACTTTTCAATTGGAATTTGTTCCTTAAGCATAATTTGATGATAAAGGTCTGATATTTATAGATTTGGAGCCTTCAGAAGTTGATTCGAGAGGCAAGCATGTTGCGGAATAGTTCCGGGCTAATTCTGTCCTGAGGGTATGAAACCCCAGACTATGTACCCTTTCACGAGTTTTGAAATGAGAAGGTTGGAACTTTGGAAATATCTTCCTTATTTAGGAGACTATTGAGTTTCTAAACCGACTTTTAAGCATATGCTTAATTAGTATTATTTTATTATGATATGATTTGGGCTGTAAGCCATGTTTGGGGCCTAGTGCCGAGCTGTTTTCTCCTTGGGGGTTGTGTTTACTATATTTTCCTCACTGATATGTTATTATTTTCCACTCAGTCTTTTCCTGATAGATTATTTTGACACTCAGAGTATTTTGATACTATTTATTGAAAAATGAAACACTGTTTTGGGTCGAGAACCTAGTATATTTATGGCCTGAAGGGCAAATTGAGAGTGTCTGACTGAGTGAGGCTGCAGACCTATATTGTGAGGATGCTATTATATGAGTGACGATGCGGGCCTATATTGTGAGTGATTTATGCCATGATGTAGCTTGTTATAGCGCTTGGGCTGTAGGAGCCCCTCCGGAGTCTGTACACACCCCCAGCGAGCGCAGGTACTTAATGAGTGATGCCCGCGAGGCTTATATTGAGTGATAGTGAGGGTGCTTGATGGGCTGATATTGAGTGACTGTGAGGATGCCTGATGGGCTGATATTGAGTGATGGTGAGGATGCCCGATGGGCTAATATTGAGTGATGGTGAGGATGCCTGATGGGAAATGGTTACGATAAATAATTTTGGCCAGAGGGGCAGTTTTATGAAGAATTTTTTCTAAGTTTTTGAACTAGATTTACTTTGTTTTCAAACTGGCTTTATTGAGAATTTTACTGAGATACACTGATATTACACTTGTTTCAAAGGATTTCTGGAAACTGATTTTGAACTTATCTATTTGATGAATACTACATGGTGACTTGGTGTTTTACTGCTTTTGTGAAATTGTGTATATGTACTGGGTGTTTTATAATTCTCAGACTGTGATTTATTTTCATTAATACTGAGTTGACATACTCATAAAGACTCCCTGTGCCTCTGTGTACAGATTCAGGTGACGGTCTGGAGCAGTAGCTGTCTCAGTTCGTTAGCAGTTGTTACGGGATTTTGAGGTAGCTGTCCAGCGTCCACAGCTTCTCCACTTCCCTTCCTTATTTAGTTTTAGCACCTGATTCAGAGACGTATATTATAGTATTAGCAGAGTTAGACTTATTTTATTCTTAGATGCTCATGACTATTGACTCCAGTTCTTGGGGGAAGTTTTGTTAGAGTTGTTAAACTGTCATTGGGGTGCTAAGACTTAATTATATTACTCCATGCTATGATTGCTGCTTATCATTTAATTGTGAACTCTTACAATTGAACAAATGCGTAGTAAAGTGATGGTTGGCTAGCCACGATAGGCGCCATTACGGCCTGTTAGGATTTGGGGTCGTGACAGAAATAATCCTGGATGAAGTCCTTGATATCCTCCTTAATAATCTCCATATTTATGAAATAAATTGGTCCTGTAGCACTAAAAGCACTTATGTTGAAAGTAACTTCTTGAATGGAAGTAAGATGATCATTGTCCTCAAAAGTGATGAATTTAGGAATAGATTGAGAATGTCATGATCATTAAATTGATGCTTGATGTTAAACAACTTCTGGAAATGATGACTCGCAACTTTGGATATGTTTCTATCACCTTCAACCCATGTGATCTTTTATTCTATGAAGTTGAAGCCTCCTTCTCCTGTCTCAGATGATACTATGAAAATAATTGGTATTGGAGTCTCCTTCTTCAAATTATTTTATTCTAGATTTCTGTCTCAAAAGAGTATCTTATATACTCATCTATTTGATGTATACAGCTTGGCTGTTATTCAGTTCCACTCTTAATGTATCTGTGTTGTTGGCCAAGTCCAGTTCCTCTAGATTGTGTACTTTTGCCTCCCATACATGAACCTAATCATATATATTACCTAAGTCCTCTTTGGACCATTGAGAGACTCTATTACTAAGTAGTTTTAACTTTTGTTGTAGTCTCCACATAGAGTTTTCATTTATCCGATTGTTCCAAACTTTTTCCACCGGTTGCATAAAAGAAGGTTGCTCTGCCCAGAAGTCCAAGAATCTAAAATATTTTATCCTATCCTGGCTATCGTTGTAACATTTAATCAGAAATGGCATGTGGTCAGAACATGTTCTTGGTAGGTATCTAACCATATTATTTTAAAAAGGTTCGCACCATTGGTCGTTAACAAAAATTCTATCCAATCTTTTCTGGATTCTTCTTTTAGGTTCTCAGTTGTTACACCAAGTAAACTTAGTCCCAACGATCCCCAAGTCTATAACTTCACAATTATTCATACAACTACTGAAATCCAAGCTTTTGTACATTTTGTGAGGTCTACCTCCTCTTTTTTCAGCTGGATCCAGAATAATAGTAAAGTCTCCTCCAATGCACCATGGTCCATCAATTTTGCATTGAATATTTTTCAAACTACATCATAATTCCTTCCTTTCTTCTGCAGTACATTTAGCATATACAGAAGTTAAGAAAAGATTATCACTAGTAGTCCTATTTAGCATTTTGATGGTAATTTGTTGGTCATCGTTCTCAATCGCACTTGTCTGGTTGTTCCCTGGCCATAGAAGCCAAATTTTTCCATAGGTGTTGGAGATACAATAATGAAATCCTAAGAATTTCATGTACCTCTATATTTTGTTCAAACTAAAAAAAGGTTCTATGATGGCAATGAACTCAACTTTGCTAATGATACTAAGTTTTTTGAGCCTTGGCAAGGCTTTTCTGGTGTTAGTCCTCTCATAATCTAGAAGATAGAAATTATCATGGAATAAAAGAGGAGGGTTATTTTGATTTTCCTCCTACCAGGGGAACGTATGATTTGTCTTTGTTCTTTTTTCACTTCTTTTTGCTTTTATTCTCACCATTAATAACATGAGAGAAACCATTATCTACACCCTTATTTCCTTGTTCAGTTTGGACTTGATCTTCAGGAATAACTACAGTGACTCTATTTGGAGAAGTGAATTCTATTTGTTATTGAGGCACCTCCAACTCTTGACCTCTTTTCATGTGTTTTTCTATTTTTTAGAATCTAGATCCACTACCATGTCAATTACCGGCATAGCCTTGATTTTTGTTGAGATACTAATAGATCCATTATCATATTCCTGCAAATTTGGAATTTCCTGGTTTCTGACATCCTGAATGTTGGTCGAGTCATGTAGAATCTCATCTGGATTGTAGGAGGTTGTGTTGACAAATTCCTTACTACTTGCTTGAGGGTTGTCTTTGATGCCATGATTCTGATCAATCTCCCTTGAACCATGAGTTCCTTTAGTCTCACTTGTGATGCTGCCCTCTTGTTTAATAGTTTTATTCTTTTCCTGCATATCTATAGCCATCCGTTGAAATTTTTCCTCTAGCTTCCTGTTGGTAAATATGTTTAAAGGTCACCTTGGATTTTTTCTTTAGAAATTTCTTATATTTGACAGCGTTCTTCTTTTTGGAAGTTCTAGCTTTAATATTTTGAGTCTTCTCTTGCTTGTTCTCTTCCATCCCAACAGCAGTATTCTGTTCTATATAGCCAACTTGGATTCTCTTTGTTCATAGCCTTGTATTGATCTTCATTGCAAGTACTTTGACCTCGGCCCTTATGTCCCGGCCTAATGTTGCTTTCCTGTTCCAATGTTTTATTTGTGATTTTCCCTTCCTTCTATAGTGGTACATTTATTACCTTTTCCTCTTTCTCTTTTTTTGTTGTCTTGCTCTTTAGTCTTTGCCAATTTCCTCTCCAAAACTGTACAATTAATCATATTATGCCCAAGTTTCCTACAAAATTTGCAGTATTTTGGAATGCCCTCGTATTGAAGTTTTTGGACAAAATATTTTTGTGGAGAATCCTCATAAACTTGACCCACATATACAGTCTGGTTGTTGCTTTAGCAAGTTAATTTTGTTTCTTACTATAGCCATACCAGGCCTCGTTCTCCCCCTTGTTGTCAAATCCATTTCCGGTGGGATACCAATCGCGCTAACTACTTGTTTAACATAATGTCATGTATGCATGTAAAAAGGGAGGCCAGGAAGAAGTACCATACCGGAGCTACGGGATGATCTTCCTCTGGTTTGAAATCGGGAGACCACTTATGTGCCACATCTGTTGTCCTCAATCTCAATTACATGTGTGTAACAGACCATGTTGAAATCATCTTCATTAGTGAAGACAAGAAACACATTGTAGTTATCAAATACTCCAATTTTTATTGAACCCTTCATTGAGATCAGTTCCTTGAATTTTGACCTAACTCGGTTAATTTGGGATTTGGGTTTGAAAAATCTCCGCATAATAGTGAGCCTGCATTTTGCCGCCACGATGCCATAGTAGTCAGATGCCTTGAAAAGGACTGCCGACATTCCATTATGTGTGGTATGTGTTGCTATTACAACCTCCTTTTTCCAGTGAGTTGGTGGCGCCAAAAAGTGAGTGGAAGTGGTGATTTTCGCCGCATAAGAAAGTTTTCCATCCATTGTTTCACTACAAATAGTCTCCGCTGGATTTGGGATAGATTGACCTTCCAGACGCGTCGGAATGGCGCCGTCCGGTGGGTCCATTAGCTGGAGCGTGAAGTTACTTGCTTATCGCAAGAGCCGTTGGCATTTTCTATGAGAGAGAAAGAGTTGCAGGACGTGATGCATCTTATCATTAATTGATCCACTAAGTTATTCTTGGCAAATACCAAAAATCAGTTCAAAAAGCAAAAACAGTACTATGTACTAAGTAAGTAATTAGTGTGTACCCATGTTAATGAGTATAGAACTTTTTAAACAAACGTATAAATATTATGTTTGTTTGAAAAAAAATAAAAATAAAAATTTCTAAAATAATAAATCTTGATCCTTCCACCTAATGCCCCAGACGTACACTTGGTATGCGCCCAACGCTTTGCGCATAAGCTCGTCCCAAAGTTCTTTTGCAATCGTCTGTAATTAGATTGGTATGTAAATCATAAAAAATTCATTAACAATCCTTTGAGCAGTCAAAAACTTTCTTTATTAATCGCATTTAAAAATTTAAGAATATAACATCGCGTCCCAAAAGTGAATTTGATAAGACCTTTCATCCAAAGTTTTAATTTTTTGTCAGGTCTTGGTTATTTATATTTTTCTTCGAATTTTACTTTTTATGTTATTATGTTTGACAATTTTTTTTTTTAATTTGTGGTTTATGAAAGTTATTATTTATTAGTTATTATTCAAATTATTAATAGCTTATTATAAGCACACGATGGCAAAATATAATATGTAATTTTGAATTATTACTCTAAGAGTAAGTGTTGTTTTCTAATTTATTTAATTCTTAACTTGGTTGCCTCTTAAAACATGTCAATAAAGGAGACATTAATCTTTAAGTTACTTCTTTTATTCATTTACTTCTCGCCCAAATCTATATAATTGATTAAAGTTATAGATAGTCAAAATATGGAATAAACTTTAATGGTAAAGTATTTTCTTAAGAAAATAATTATATAAATCTGATGTATATCGAAAAGTTTAAATATTTAATTTGGAAGAAAAATGTACATTGAATGGAATCTTAACATGCTTTATCAAATTTTTAAATGCACGTTCCTAATTTGTAATTCTAAAAAAAGTAGAAACAAATAATTTTAAATGAATTGCTTTATCTATACCAGTTCAAATTTTAATGGATTTAATGTCTTAAGTTTTAGACTTATATGTAACCGTTTAAATAAGGAAAACTGTAATAAGTAAAGTTTTACTTTACTTAAAATTTCTAAATATTAGGAAATAATTTAAACGACGATCTTGTCCAATATAAAAATCCAATTTTAAGGGAAAAAAAAACGAACGATATTTCGCTAAAGATCTTTGTGCTTTTAATATAGTATATAGATAATAATGCTAATAAAATGTAGCATAATGGGTATATACATATTTCTACTGCAAAAGTAAAAATGGTTTCTTCAATCTCTAGTCAAACATAATAAACTCCTCTACAAAAAAGAAAAAAAAAAGAATTAGTTAATGCTCTCTATATTTCATACACATTGGATGTTAGATTGCCTCATCTTTGGTTGGGTTCCTTTCAAGTACCCAAATTAGGAAAGCTTGGAAAGAGAAAAATGAGAAAGAACATATGTATGAAAAATCCAAAAATCTCTGATTATTTTTACAAAATTACAAAAATAATGTCCCAATGATTTTAGGCCACTTAATGATTCGGTCCTGAGTCTACTCTAGACGATAAAATCATATCATTTTTAGTTTCTGTTTTTTTTTTTCGTCCCTTATGGACAAAATACATCCATGTAATCCATCCTCAAAATTGTTTAAAGAAAAGGAGGATTTTTTTTAAATATGTGTAGATATTACAAAATTGTTTTCAACTTTATCAACTATAACAGTAATGTTATACTTTGTTCGCTAATAGTTCATTGACACTTTTCTATCAACCTTTGAATCAACTACTTCACAAACTTGTGGTTGGCTATATATGAAAGAAAGAATTAAGAATTCCTACTTCCTTCTCACAACTGAAAAAATCACATTATGCATCGAGAAATGGATTTATGCGAGTTAGAGGCGGATTCAGAATTTAGCCATATGGATCTGGACCCATTATATTTAAAGTTATAAGTTCATATTTAGTATTTCTTATAATTTTAGTAACTTTTTACATACAAATTTATATGCCGCATTAAAAGTACTGAGCTCAAATGAACCCGATGCTCTGCGTCTGCCCCGAATGAGATTGACACAAATTCATGTGAAAGACAATTTTCCATTATTACTACACATGAATGAAAATAACACACATAATGTTGTGTCATTTGACCTGACCACTTTTTGTCGAAAAATTGCACTGCGTATATAGGTAAAATATTACGTTTTAGAGGTATATAACACATATTGAACACCCTTTGTTCGAAATTTTTTTCTCTTCTTTCAAATTTAAATACCCTTAAAAAATTCCTAGCTTCGCCGGTAGTCATTTTGGCTCATAAATTTACTATTACGCTTACTCATGTACCAGAAATTCGAAACTTTCTGGGAAAAAAGAAACAGAAGAAACATGAAGTTCAAAGTGATAGTTTAAAATTCACTCCACAGCTTAAAATTATAAATACCAGTAGAAGAAATTACATATATCTACGCGATTTATCATCTGCAAGAATCTGTAACCCTAGCCATGCAAATAAGAGCTACAAGCCAAAAAAAAAAAAAAAGCAAAACAATCATCTATATAAAGAGAACCTTTTATAGTTATATATACAAACCAATCATATATCTTCTTAACCAAAGAAGAGAAAAAGAAATTAAAAAAATGTTGAAGCCTCAGCTTCATCAAATATCACAACCTACAAAAACACTAATCCCATGGAGTAGTACTAATTCATTCACATCAGGAGAAATCTTAGCCTCTTTTCCTATCAATATTTTAAGTAAAAACCTTAGACAAAAGCAGAAGAAGAAGAAGAAGAAGAAGAAGAAGAATTTTAGGGTTCATAATAATGCTGCAAATAACACTAAAGCTGTGCTTACTTCTACTAGGAAATCCAATGGTGTAAAAGCAGTGGTGACTGTACAAAAAACAGTTGAAGGTACAAATTTAGGTTTATCAAGAGGGCTTGATGATATTGGTGATTTGCTTGGTAAAACTCTCCTTTTATGGATTGTTGCTGCTGAGCTTGATCCTAGTAAGTATATATTTCACTTGTTAATTTCCGCACTGATATTGTTTAAACTCGATGGGTTCAACCTTTAAAAGTTTTTAGCACTACACTCATTGTCAGAGGTGGATGTAGTCGTATAGCAGTGGGTTCAATTTAACTCATAACTTTCGACGCAGAATACAAATTTATGTGCGAAAATTCATTGAAATTGTAATAAATTGTGAATATGAACCCATAACTTTAAGTATATATAATAAGTTCAATACTAAGAACCTTAAATGTTGAACCCATAGAGTTTAAATCCTGGATCCACCTCAGCTTACTGTACTTCTGAAATATATTATAATTTTCAGACTTGATATTTGTTGAAATTTTAGCGTTTTCCAGACATATATCTATGCTTTGCATGAAAAATACTGGCCGGTTCAATTGAACCCGTTGAAACTAAATTAATAAAGTGTAATCTCTGGAATTTAAATTTGATGGGTTCAACTTTACGTTCTCGTTACTGGACTCATTGCATAGTAGTTTATATATCTCTGTCTACCAAAAATATCGAATTAAATATTTGAGCCCGTTAAAACTAAAGGGGATGGTTAGAGCCAGTACATATTTGCTCCCATTCTATTACCAAGAAGATAATTTTCAAAAATTTCAAAAAGGTCTTGCATTAGGCAGTATATATGGTTAAATTAATAAATGATATACTACATATGATTTGATCAAATATTAATTTGTTGTGAACATCACCATCAAATATGAAAGAAATAAGTAAGAATATATAAAAGCTTAATATGAAAGGAACCTCATTTTTTCCACTGTCAAACTCAATCAGACTACGAGTCTACGACCATATATCGTCCAAACATAATTTCTTTTTCCACATACTTTTTTCTTATTTAAAAAGTTGTTCAATAATATATTCTTTCTGTTATATTTCATGTGAGCGTGTTCGACTAAGTATACAAATTAAGAAAAAGGAAAGACATTAGTAACTTGTGATCTTAAACATGCAATGATATTATTAGGAACTTTTGGTCTTGAGCATGCCATCATATTTTTATGATTAAGAAAATAATATTATTAAGTATAAAATAAAAAGTTTAAAGTTAAATTATTTTCATATATAGATAACTATTTTCATATCATCTGAAAAAATTAATATTTTACAAAAAAAAAAAAAAAACTTTATTGTCTACTATTAATTTATATTTACAACCTTACAGAAGGGGAAAAAAAATCAAAAGGTCAATATCTCTTTTATGCTAATTTCTTGCATCAAAATTGTTCGAGTTTCTCCCTCATTTTCTTAATTCCAAAGAAAATTTCATCTCGTGTTTTACAACTTTCATTTAATTGTTATATTCGTTGAATATATTAATTATTTTGTTCTCTCTATTATCTCTTTTAAAGAGACTGGAATAAAGAAACCAAGCATTAAGACGTTTGCACATCGTGAACGAGATGTGGATGGTGACACACATTATGAGGCTGATTTTGTAATTCCTGAAGACTTTGGGGAGGTTGGAGCAATTTTAGTAGAAAATGAGCACCACAAGGAAATGTATGTCAAGAATATAGTAATTGATGGATTTCCTCATGGCATAGTTCATATTACTTGCAATTCTTGGGTTCACTCCAAATTTGATAATCCTGAGAAAAGGATTTTCTTCACCAACAAGGTTTGCCAAAAATTCCCTCTTCATTTATGCTTTATTTATTTTACCATAAATAATTACTATCCTATTATATTGTTGGAAAAAGAATAATGATTTTTTCTCATAGTAGCCTAACTATAAGTATTGAAAAATCATAATAGGTGACTTAAAAATGGTCTCATAGTAGCCTAAACAAATGGTCACTCAATTATTCGAAATTATCTACTAAAGTTATTTTTCTTTCGTTTGTAACAAAAGAAATTACTTAACTATGTCGATTGCACTCAATAGGTCACTCGACTAGATTTCTCAGACTTTTGATTGCCAAATACCTATTTTACCCTCTAAATTATCAAATTTTATCCTTTTTTTTACTTTTTAATATTATGCTTTTTTCTCTTTTAAATTTATATTATCGACTTACCTAAACAAATAAATTTTATTTATAAAGTAAAAAAATAAAATAGTATTTAATTATTTAATGTGGGAATAATAGAATCTTGAGCATAGTAAAAAATTTAATTAGAATAATTTGTTCAAGGTAATAGTTTGATATTAATAGCAAAAAATTCAATTTTTTTTATATAATTAAGAACGAAAGAAAAATATTTTTTTAAAATACATACCCCATGCACGTAATATAAAAATAATTATTTAAAATAGAGGTATATTTTAAAGTATACATTATATATTATTCAAAATTATGCTCAGCTATTTTATTATTCCGATGTTATATATGCTAGGAAACTAATTTTTCATTTTATAAATAAAATTTAATAGTTCTATAGATAAGTCTGTAATGTAGATTAAAAAGAGAAAAAATCAACTATAGAAGAATGGATTCAAAAATCTTTCGTTCCTTTTTAAATTTTGTGCCCGATTAAACTGTACTATCACATGAAATAGAACAAAGGAAGCATGATTCAATTTGAATGGCGCACTTTATTTATTAGTCTGTGCAAAAAAAATGATATATTTTTATATTTGAAAAATAATTTATTTTATTCATTCACTTTTACTTGTCCAATATTCTAAAAATAGATTTTTACTTTTATTTGTTATTTTTAGCATATCAAGAGAAGACAATTTCTTTTTTTTTTTGTTATACCTACAGTATTGTTACTCAATTCAAATTATTTTCTCAAATCCATTAAAAATATTCATCAATTAATATAGGTATTAAAGTAAATTATGCACTTTATTTATTATTTCTTAAGGGGTGTGCAAAGTCCATAGTGAACAAGTAAAAGTGAACGGAGGGAGTAACTTTTAAGCACTTTATTTTACCCACTTTACTCTTAATAAAATTCTTTTATAGCTACGCAAGTGTTATGGTCCCACAAAACTTTTGCCCCGTAAACTTTTAAGACGATACATATTTCAAAAATCTTTTTTTATCTTAAATTTTTATTCCAAGTCAAACTGCATCATTTAAACGGAGATAGTAATAGCCTTATGGGGGGTCCATTTGTCGTAACATGTTTTTTGTTTTTTTTTTCATTTGCACATATAAACTAGACAAATGTATCACAAAATTCTGGTTATATATGGACCTAGTGGTCCTATTAATTAATGTCATTTAATATTAACATGTCTCTATCTAGTGGGTAAAGAGAAAACATGCATGCAGCACGAGCGGCTCAATAATATTGGTGGTCCCAAATCAAATTTCAATAAAAGACTTTAAATTTATTTAATAAATATATTAGTGATAGTATGTCATTCATCTTGTATGTGTCTTGATAATTCATTCATTTACTTACTACTCGCACCATTATAAATATTTGGTAACTCTACTCATTAATGCTTAGATAATATATATATATATATATATATATATATATAATAATCACAATTTCGTACCACATTTCATACATTTAAAATAGTTCAAGTCTATTCTGAAGTGACAAAGGTCTATTCTGACTCGAGTTATTTATTTGAATAATCTCTATCACAATCTAAAAAAGAAGTATAAAATCTAGTATCTTTTACTAATAATTTCATAGTATATAATAATATATAATTTGAAAATTTGGGACCCTTCAACTCTGGGAAGAATTTGCTTTAGTGGCTTCCCCTAGAGGCCGTCACTGAGATGCAGTTAATTAATTATCTAACGTTGAAAAACAGACTATTGATACTTAGATATATAGCTCCTAGACCTGGTCGATCAGGCTTATGTTTCAATATTGTCTACGTAATATTGAGATGCCTTACGTGATTCTTCTTGGAACGGACTAAATTTGCTGCTTATTACTAATAGAGTTTTGTTGCATTTGGGCATGACAGTCATATCTACCATCTCAAACACCAAGTGCAGTAAAGAAATTAAGAGAAAGTGAACTTGTAACATTGAGAGGTGATGGATTTGGAGAGCGTAAACAATTCGAGAGAATATATGATTATGATGTATACAATGATATTGGAGATCCTGATGCTAGTGATGATACTAAGAGACCAGTAATAGGTGGCAAAGAATTACCTTATCCTAGAAGATGCAGAACCGGTCGTCCAAGGAGCAAGAAAGGTACTCCCATCCCGACGTTTCAATTTATATGACACATATTTTTATTAATTCGTTCGAAAAAGAAAAATTAACCTGAATTGTTATCAACTCAATCGTCTAAACTAAATATAGCTAGAGAATATATAATATATATATAATTCAAATATAATATGTGAATAATTATATATAATCAGTGTATAAATATACTAGTTAGGAAAAGTGAACAGTGGATCCGGTTGACTATTTGTGTAAAATCCCGAAAAAATCATATTTCTATATTTTAAAACAATTTAAATTTAAACTTTTTATTTTACACATTTTATTCTTAATGAGGAACTTTTACAGCTGTATAGTTAGGGTATTATCACTTTTAGCCCGCGCCAGATACTATTTACATCCGGTAACTGAAAAAATGTATAAAATTTGAATAATTTTTCTATATAACATACATAATGTATATATACACAAAAAAATTTACAATTTTTCGACTATTATTTTGAGAGAGGCTATACTGTGTCATTTTTTCGATGTTTTGTTTAACACCATAAATTTCAAATGTCTTATAGCAACACAAATATTATAGCATATTTAAGACCAAAAATTTTAAAAGTCTTATTTTTTTCTTAACCGAGTCAAACTACGTCATGGATTAATACTTTCTAAGTTTATATTATTTCTAAACAAACTTAACTTATTATACACTATGGTGTAAAAATATTTTTATAATATTATGTAATTTAATCCGTTGCAAGTGATTGCTTGTCTTATCATCCAAGTTGCTAATTATACTTATTATAGGTAGTTACCCATAATTAGTTTTTAGGTGATTGTGTTAAATTTAAACTTAGCTTGACTCGAAATTATATACATTAACAGGGAAAAACAAAATTTACACTACATATGTAGATTGTCATGCTCAAAGGGCGGATGCACGTTAGCCGGAAAATTTTACTAAATACACATATAAACAGTGTAATAAAAGTAATATACAAATTAAATGAAACTCTTTAACAAATATGCTTACTTGGTCTGATGGGCAGCCTGTCCATTTTCACGTAAATGGTTCGGGATCTAGACTCACTCAGACTTTTTGAACATTTTTGAAGTACTTTAGTTTAAAATTATATTCTCTATGATAAATAAATCAACAAATATAACATATAATGATTTTAGTATAACTAAAACGGATTTAGTACTATAATTTTGAAAAGAAATTTCTCTTCTTTTGTTATAATGTACAACTTCTGAATAACGGATTTGCTGGTGGTACTCTTTTTACCTTTTATGTCATTTTAGTGATTTGTTTTTTAAATGATGACCTCACTTGTAAAAAATTATGTGTATGCCCCTGGTCATGCTATAACATGTTAGACTTATTATGGGCATGTCATAGCCTGTTTGGCCAGGCTTCTAAAATCAACTTATTTTGAGAAAAGCTTTACCTTTAAAAAAAAATATTTTTGGTGAAAAGCAGTTTATGTTTGGCTAATTAATTTGAAAAACACTTTTGAACAGTAATTAGTGTTTGGCCAAGCTTTTGAAAACTGTTTCTAAATGTATTTTTTTCAGAAGTGTTTCTCAAAAAATGCTTTTGGAAAGAAGCTACTTTTTTCTGTTTCTCAAAAACTGCTTCTACTTCTCCTCAAAAACACTTTTTTTCCTTCCAAAAGCTTGGCCAAACACTTCAATTTTTGGCCAAAAGTGCTTTTGGCCAAAAAAGTACTTTTGGCCCAAAAAAAAGCTTGGCCAAATATGCTATTAGTAAGCCTTGCTTTTTGCACAAATTTTTGAAAAATAGCCAGCTTTTGGAAAGTCATTGAAAAATAACTACTATTTTGCTACAACACGAAAAGTTTCAATATAATATACTGGAGATTATAGCATCTGTGTATGAACTTCTAATATATTATGCTGGATTTCCGGCACATGGAAAGTTTCAGATAATATACTGGAGATTTGAGCACCTATGTATGAACTTCCAGCATATTATGTTGGAACTCCAACACACGCAAAGTTCCTGCATAATATACTGGAGATTGGAGCACCGGTGTATGAAATTCCAGCATAACATGTAAAAAAATTCGAACTCAGCATATTATGCTGGAATGTTTTTCGGAATTTGAACAATATTTTTGTTTAGATTTATTTTTACATAAAAAAGTTAAATTCCGATTACTTTTGAAACTGTGAATTTTCAATTACCACACGTAAATCTTACTATTTTTGAATTTCATTGTAATTTTTGTGGTTGCATTGCAGATCCATTATCTGAATCAAGGAGTGGCTTTGTATATGTACCAAGAGATGAAGCATTCTCAGAAGTGAAGAGCTTAACATTCTCAGGCAACACCGTGTACTCCGTTCTACACGCGGTGGTGCCGGCGTTGGAGTCAGTCGTTTCCGATCCCGACGCGGGATTTCCACATTTTCCGTCCATTGACTCACTGTTCAACGTCGGAATCAGACTTCCACCCCTTAACGATAAAAGTAGCCTGTTGAATATCGTACCAAGGCTCATTAAGGCCATTTCTGATACCCAAAAAGATGTCTTGCTCTTTGAAACCCCTGAGTTGCTTCAACGTAAGTTCCTATAACCTGTAAATATAGAAATCTGTGTTGCTCGGATCCTTAAAAAATTCATAAATCAAAATATTACACTGCAAACCTGTGTTGTATGTTACCTATCTGGATCCTCCGAAAATACACGATGTTTGGATTCAGTAAGGATGCTGCTACATTTTTCGAGGATCCGAGCTACATTGCTGATAACGTTTAAAAATTCATAAATCAAAATATTACACTGCAAATTTATGCTTGTTGCTCATAGAGGCGGACCCAAGATTTGAGGGTGGCAGGGGCGCATAAGCCAACTACTCTACCAGTGCCCCTATATAGCTTTTGACGGTTTTCAAAGTATATACACATATATTTATAATTTTTGCCGAAGTTAACAGGGTTTGGTGACCCCTTTGTTCCTAACATAGGCCCGTCTCTTGTTGCTCGGATGCTGCAAAACTTATTTTACAATTGATGAAATGATTTATAGCAATACAAGTATTTGTAATTTACTTAGACCAACAAATTTAAGGTAAATATAATTAAGACTTATATTTTGGTAAACAGTTAATAAAAAAGAAGTGATATATTAAATTTATCCAACAGTAAATTGCAACTAATCTTATAAAATATCTTGTAAAAATTAAGTTATATATTTTCATGGTCATGGCAGGGGACAAATTTTCTTGGTTTAATGATGTGGAGTTTGCTCGTCAAACCTTAGCTGGTCTCAACCCGTGCAGTCTACGCTTGGTTACAGTATGTTATCCCCTTTTTTTTCTTTCTTTTTTTTCTCCTGACTGAACCAGCTTGTGGGCTTATATGATATTCTCTTGTTTATTATGTTATTTTACAGTTATTGTTTTAGAAAAATTGCTCGATAACTAATGTCTTCTCTAAACCTGTCCAAACATTAATTTGGTTAAATGATCAATTTAACTAAAATAGTTCACGAAAATTGCAGGAATGGCCATTGAAGAGCAAGCTGGACCCTGAGATGTATGGACCTCCTGAATCAGCAATCACAAAAGAGCTAATTGAACTAGAAATTGGAGGACTCATGACCGTTGAAGAGGTATATACAAATCCTTCTCTTTTCTGAAATTGCGAGAAAAAGCATTAATTTCTGTTTTGTTTGTGGACACATCCTTTTATTGCATAAACAGCCTTTTTGGAGGCCACCCTTTAAATTATGTCCTCTATTAGTTCAGTGAGCCGCAAAAAGAAAAAAGCCATTCATCCAACTATTTTTAAAGGGGAAATTTATTTAGTCACTGAACTAAAAAAGGACAGTTTGGTGCATTAAGCTCTGCTATGCGCGGGAGCTGGACCACAGTCTTACTCTATATTTTTGCAAGAGGCTATTTTCACGGCTAAAACCCATGACCTTCTAGTCACATGACAAAAACTTTACCCGTTACGCCAAGGCTCCCCTCTGTTCACTGAACTAAGTGGATATAATTTAAACAGTGGCCTCAAAAAATGCCCTACAGTGCAAATAATTCATTGACAAGCCTGTTCCTATAGTCTTCCTTGTGCCTTAACTAAATCTTGAAAAATACATAAATTGCAGGCAGTTGAACAAAAGAAGCTGTTTATTCTAGATTATCATGATTTGCTGTTACCATATGTGAACAAAGTGAATGAACTCAAAGGAAGAGTGTTATATGGATCAAGAACTCTATTTTTCTTGACACCAGATGGCACATTGAGACCTTTGGCCATTGAGTTAACAAGGCCACCTGTATATGATAAACCTCAATGGAAACAAGTATATTGCCCTACGTGGCATGCCACTGGTTCTTGGCTTTGGAAGTTAGCTAAAGCTCATGTTCTTGCTCAAGACTCTGGCTATCACCAGCTTGTTAGCCACTGGTAAGTGATGACACATGCATTGTATTCCCGACCGCTTTCGGTTAGTGTTCATTGTTGAGTAATCGCTCGCTATCTGCCTAGAAAACATCATAGGAATATTAATACTATGAAATTGGTTTTTGCAGGCTAAGAACTCATTGTGCTACAGAGCCATACATCATAGCAACAAATAGGCAACTTAGCGCAATGCACCCGATATACCGATTACTCCATCCTCACTTCAGATACACAATGGAAATAAATGCCTTAGCTAGAGAAGCTCTTATTAATGCCAATGGCATTATTGAGAGTTCATTTTTCCCTGGCAAATACGCCGTGGAGTTAAGCTCTGTTGCTTATG
>ML355884.1:0-25571 GCA_005239505.1 Nicotiana paniculata | reverse complement strand
ATTCCGCCAGTCGTGCCTGTATTATCGCCTACCATGGTCCAGGCCGGACGCCTTGGTACGGAGAAGGTACCGGATATCATGATATTTTTCTGGGACATCAAATACGACCCAAGGAACCATCACCAACGCTTCGAAATGATCAATTTACATTTTTTGTTATTTTATGGCAATTAAACTATAATTCCACTAGTCGTGCCTATATTATCGCCTGCCATGGTCCAGGCCGGACACCTTAGTACGGAGCCGTTACCGGATCGCATGATATTTCTCCAGGACATCAAATACAACCAAGGATATTTTTCCGGGACATCAAATACGACCCAAGTAACCATAACCAATACTTCGAAATGATCAAGTTACCTTTTTTGGCATTTTATGGCAATTAAACTGAAAATCCGCTAGTCGAGCCTGTAATATCGCCTCCCATGGTCCAGGCCGGACGCCTTGGTACAAAGCTGGTACTGGATCATATGATATTTGTCCGTGACATTAAATATGGCCCAAGGAACCATAACATACGCTTCGAAATGATCAAGTTACATTTTTTTGCATTTTACGGCAGTTAAACTGGAATTCCGCTAGTCGTGCCTGTATTAGCGCCTGCCATGGTCTACGCTGCACGCCTTGGTACAGAGCCGATACCGGATCGTATGATATTTGTCCTGGACATCAAAATATGACCCAAGGAACCATAATCAACAATTCGAAATGATAAAGTTATATTTTTTGGTATTTTATGGCAATTAAACTGGAATTCCGTCACTCGTGCCTCTATTATCGCCTGCCATGGTCCAGGCCGGACGCCATGGTACTGAGCCGGTACTGAATCGCATGATATTTCTCCAGGACATCAAATACGACCCATGGAACCATAACCAACGCTCTGAAATGATCAAGTTACATATTTTTGGCATTTTATGGAAATTAAACTGGAATTCTGACAGTCGTGCCAGTATTATCACCTGCCATGGTCCAGGCCGGAGGCCTTGGTACGGAGCCGGTACCAGATTGCATGATATTTGATCGCGACGTCAAATACGACCAAAGGAACCATAAACAACGCTTCGAAATGATCAAGTTACATTTTTTGGCATTTTATGGCAATTAAACTGGAATTCTGCTAGTCGTGCCTATATTAGCGCCTGCCATGGTCTAGGCCGGACGCCTTGGTAAAGAGCCGATCCCGGATCGCATGATATTTGTCTTGGACATCAAAATAGGACCCAAGGAACCATAACCAATAATTCGAAATGATCAAGTTATATTTTTTGGTATGTTATGGCAATTAAACTGGAATTCCGTCACTCGTGCCTCTATTATCGCCTGCCATGGTCTAGGCCAGACGCCATGGTACAGAGCCGGTATCGGATCGCATGATATTTCTCCAGGACATCAAATACGACCCATGGAACCATAACCAACGCTCTGAAATGATCAAGTTACATATTTTTGGCATTTTATGGCAATTAAACTGGAATTCTGACAGTCGTGCCCGTATTATCGCCTGCCATGGTCCAGGCCGGAGGCCTTGGTACGGAGCCGGTACCAGATCGCATGATATTTGATCGGGACATCAAATATGACCAAAGGAACAATAAACAATGCTTCGAAATGATCAAGTTACATTTTTTGGCATTTTATGGCAATTATACTGGAATTCCGCCAGTCGTGCCTGTATTATCTCCTTCCATGGTCCAGGTCGGACGCCTTAGTATGGAGCCGGTATCGGATCGCATGATATTTGTCCGGGACATCAAACACGACCAAAGGAACCATAAACAACGCTTCAAAATGATCAAGTTACATTTTTTGGCATTTCATGGCAATTAAACTGGAATTCCGCTAGTCGTGCCTGTATTAGCGCCTGCCATGGTCTAGGTCGGACTCCTTGGTACAGAGCCGATACCGGATCGCATGATATTTGTCCTGGACATCAAAATATGACCCAAGGAACCATAACCAACAATTCGAAATGATCAAGTTATATTTTTTTGGCATTTTATGGCAATTAAACCGGAATTCTGTCAGTCGTGCCTCTATTATCGCTTGCCATGGTCCAGGCCGGACGCCTTGGTACAGAGCCGGTACTGGATGGCATGATATTTCTCCAGGAAATCAAATACGACCCATGGAACCACAACCAACGCTCTAAAATGATCAAGTTACATATTTTTGGCATTTTATGGCAATTAAACTGGAATTCTGACAGTCGTGCCTATATTATCGCCTGCCATGGTCCAGGCCGGACGCCTTGGTATGGAGCCGGTATCCGATCGCATGATATTTGTCCGGGACATCAAACACGACCAAAGGAACCATAAACAACGCTTCAAAATGATCAAGTTACAGTTTTTGGCATTTTATGGAAATTAAACTGGAATTCCGTCAGTCGTGCCTCTATTATCACCTGCCATGGTCCAGGACTAACGCCTTGGTACAGAGCCGGTACCGGATGGCATGATATTTGTCCGGGACATCAAATACGACCCACGGAACCATAACCAACGCTCTGAAATGATCAAGTTACATATTTTTGGCATTTTATGGAAATTAAACTAGAATTCCGATAGTCGTGCCTTTTATTATGGCGTTCCATAGTACAGGCCGGAGGCCTTGGTACGGAGCCGGTACCGGGTCGCATGATATTGGCCTCGATATGAAATATGACCCAAGGAACCATAACCAATGCTTCGAAATGATCAAGTTACATTTTTTGGCATTTTATGGAAATTATACTCGAATTCGGCAAGTCGTACCTGTATTATCACCTGATATGGTCCAGGCGGGATGCCTTGGTACGGAGCCGGTACCGGATCGCATGATATTTGTCCTGGACATCAAATACGACCCAAGGAACCATACCGAGCGCTTCGAAATGATCAAGTTATATTTTTTGGCATTTTATGGCAATTAAACTGGAATTCCGTCAGTCGTGCCTCTATTATCGCCTGCCATGGTCCAGGCCGGACACCTTGGTACGGAGTCGGTACCGGATAGCATGAATTGTTTAAGGTACATCAAATACGACCCAAGTAATCGTAACCAACACTTTGAAATGATCAAGTTACATTTTTTGGCATTTTATGGCAATTAAACTGGAATTTCGCAAGTCGTGCATGTATTATCGCCTGCTATGGTCCAAACCGGACGCCTTGGCATGGAGCCGGTACTGGATAGCATGATATTTATCTAGGTCATCAAATACGACCCAAGGAACCATAACCAACGCTTCGAAATGATCAAATTACATTTTTTTGGCATTTTATGGCAATTAAACTGGAATTCTACCAGTCGTGCCTGTATTATCGCCTGCCATGGTCTAGGCCAGACACCTTGGTACGGAGCCGGTACTGGACCGCATGATATTTATCCGGGACATCGAATACAACCCAAGAAACCATAACCAACTCTCCGAAACGATCAAGTTACATTTTTTGGAATTTTATGGCAATTAAACTGGAATTACGCCAAGTCGTTCTTGTATTGTCGCTTGCCATGGTCCAGGCCGGACGCCTTGGTACGTAGCCGGTACTGGATCGCATGATATTCTTCTGGGACGTCAAATACGAACCAAGGAACCATAACCAATGCTTCGAAATGATCGAGTTACATTTTTTTGAATTTTATGGCAATTAAATTTGAATTTCGCCAGTCGTGCCTGTATTGTTGTCTGCCATAGTCCATGACGGACGCCTCGGTACGGAGCCGGTACTGGAAAGCATGATACATCTCCGGGACATAAAATACGACACAAGGAACCATAACCAACGCTTCGAAATTATCAAGTTACATTTTTTTGCATTTTATTGTAATTAAACTTGAATTCCGCCACTCGTGCCTGTATTATCGCCTGCCATAGTCCAGATTGGACGCCTTGGTACAGAGCTGGTACCGGATAGCATGATATTTGTCTAGGACATCAAATACGACCCAAGGAACCATAACCAATGCTTCGTAATGATCAAGTTACATCTTTTGGCATTTTATGGCTATTAAACTAGAATTCCGCTAGTCGTGCTTGTATTATTGCCATCCATGGTCCAGGCCGGACGCCTTGGTATGGAGCCGATACCGTATCGCATGATATTTTTCTGGGACATCAAATAAAACCCAAGTAAACATAACCAACTCTTCGAAATGGTCAAGTTACATTTTTTGTCTTTTTATGGCAATTAAACTGGAATTCCGTCAGTCGTGTCAGTAGTATCGCCTGCCATGGTCCAGGGCGGATGCCGTGGTACGTAGCCGGTACCGAATCGCATAATATTTTTCCGGGACAACAAATATGACCCAAGGAACCATAACCAACGCTTCGAAATGATCAAGTTACATATTTTGGCATTTTTTGGCAATTAAACTTGAATTCCGCCAGTCATGCCTGTATTATCGCCTGCCATGGTGCAGACCGGACTCCTTGGTATGGAGCCAGTACCAAATCTCATGATATTTTTCCGAGACATCAAATATGACACAAAGAACCATAATTAGCGCCTCGAAATGATCAAGTTACATTTTTTGGCATTTTATGGCAATTAAACTGGAAATTGCGTCCAAGGCTAAATACGGGCGAGAGACCGATAGCGATCAAGTACCACGAGGGAAAGATGAACAGGTCTTTGAAAAGAGATTCAAAGAGTGCTTGAAATTGTCGGCAGGGAAGCGGATAGGGGCCGGCGATGCGCCCCGGTCGGATGTGAATGGTGTTGAGCCGGTCCGCCGATCGACTCGGGGCGTGGACCAGCGTGGATTGTGGCATGATATTTCTCTGGGACAACAAATACGACACAAGGAACCATAAACAACGCTTCTAAATGATCAAGTTACATTTTTTTGCATTTTATGGCAATTAAACTGGATTTCCGCCACTCGTGTCTGTATTATCGCCTGCCATGGTCCAGACTGGACGCCTTGGTATAGAGCCGGTACCGGATAGCATGATATTTCTCCGGGACATCAAATACGACACAAGGAACCATAACCAACTCTTTGAAATGATCAAGTTACATTTTTTGGTATTTTATGGATATTAAACTGGAATTCCGCCAGTCGTGCCTCTTCTATCGCCTGTCATGGTCCAGGTCGGACGCCTTGTTACGGAGCCGGTAGCGGATCGCATGATATTTGTCCTGGGCATCAAATATGACCCAAGGAACCATAACCAACGCTTATAAATGATCAAGTTACATATTTTGGCATTTTTTGACAATTAAACTTGAATTCCGCCAGTCATGCCTGTATTATCGCCTGCCATGGTCCAGGTCGGACTCCTTGGTACGGAACCAGTACCAAATCTCATGATCTTTGTCTGGGACATCAAATAAGACCCAAGGAACCATAACCAATGCTTCGAAAAGATCAAGTTTCTTTTGGCATTTCATTACTATTAAACTAGAATTCCGCTAGTCGTGCATGTATTATCGCTATCCATGGTCCAGGCCAGACGCCTTGGTATGGAGCCGATATCGGATCGCATGATATTTTTATGGGACATCAAATACAACCCAAGTAACCATAACCAACGCTTCAAAATGATCAAGTCACATTTTTTGGCATTTTATGGTAATTAAACTGGAATTCCGTCAGTCGTGCATGTATTATCGCCTGCCATGGTCCAAGCCGGACGCATTCGTATGGAGACGGTACCAGATCACATGATAATTGTCCGGGATATCAAATACGACCCAAGGAACCATAACCAACGCCTGAAATTATTAAGTTAAATTTTTTTGCATTTTATGCCAATTAAACTGGAATTCCGCCAGTCGTGCCTGTATTATCGCCTACCATGGTCCAGGCCGGACGCCTTGGTACACAGCCGTCACCGGATGGCATGATATTTTTTTGGGACATCAAATATGACCCATGGAACCAAAAACAACGCTTCGAAATGATCAAATCACATTTGTTGGCATTTTATGGCAATCAAACTGGAATTCCGTCAATCGTGCATGTATTATCGCCTGCCATGGTCCAGCCCGGACGCCTTGGTACGGAGCCGGTACCAGATCACATGATATTTGTCGGGGATATCAAATATGACCCAAGGAACCATAACTAACGCTTTTAAATGGTCAAGTTATATTTTTTGGCATTTTATAGCAATTAAACAGGAATTCCGACAGTCGTGCCTGTATTATCGCCTACCATGGTCCATGCCGGACGCCTTGGTATGGAGTCGATACCGGATCGCATGATATTTTCCGGAATGTCAAATACAACCCAAGGAACCATAACTAACGCTTTTAAATTGTCAAGTTATATTTTTTGGCATTTTATAGCAATTAAACAGGAATTCCGACAGTCGTGCCTGTATTATCGCCTACCATGGTCCATGCCGGACGCCTTGGTATGGAGTCGATACCGGATCGCATGATATTTTTCCGGAATGTCAAATACAACCCAAGGAACCATAAATAACGCTTCGAAATGATCAAATTACATTTTTTTTTTGCATTTTATGGATATTAAACTGGAATTCCGCCACTCGTGTCTGTATTATCGCCATCCATGGTCCAGACTGGACGCCTTGGTATAGAGATGGTACCAGATAGCATGATAATTCTCCGGGACATCAAATACAACACAAGGTACCATAACCAATGCTTCGAAATGATCAAGTTAAATTTTTTTGTATTTTATCGCAATTAAACTGGAATTCCGCCATTCGTGCCTCTACTATCGCCTGCCATGGTCCAGGTCGGACGCCTTGTTATGGAGCCGGTTCCGGATCGCATGATATTTGTCCCGGACATCAAATATGACCCAAGGAACCATAACCAACGCTTCGAAATGATCAAGTTACATATTTTGGCAATTAAACTTGAATTCCGCCAGTAATGCATGTATTATCGCCTGCCATGATCCAGGACGGACTCCTTGGTACGGAGCCAGTACCAAATCTCATGATCTTTGTCCGGGACATCAAATAATACCCAAGGAACCATAACCAACGCTTCGAAACGATCAAGTTACATCTTTTGGTATTTTATTGCTATTAAACTAGAATTTTGCTAGTCGTGCATGTATTATCGCCATCCATGGTCCAAGCCGTACGCCTTGGTATGGAGCCGATACCGGATCGTATGATATTTTTTCGGGACATCAAATACAACCCAAGGAACCATAACCAACGCTTCGAAATGATCAAGTTACATTTTTTGGCATTTTATGGTAATTAAACTGGAATTCCGCCAGTCGTGCATGTATTATCGCCTGCATAGTCCAAGTCGGACGCCTTGGTACGGAGACGGTACTAGATTGCATGATATTTGTCCGGGATATTAAATACGACCCAAGGAACCATAACCAACGCCTCGAAATGATTAAGTAAAATATTTTGGAATTTTATGCCACCTAAGCTGGAATTCCGCCAGTCGTTCCTGTATTATCGCCTGCCACGGTCTAAGTCGGACGCCTTGGTACACAACCGTTACCGGATGGCATGATATTTTTCCGGGACATCAAATATGACTCATGGAACCATAAACAACGCTTCTAAATGATCAAATTACATGTTTTGGCATTTTATGGAAATTAAACTGGAATTCCGCCAGTTGTGCATGTATTATCGCCTGCCATGGTCCAGCCCGGTCGCCTTGGTACGTAGCCGGTACCGGATCTCATGATATTTTTTCAGGACATCAAATACGACCCAAGGAACCATAACCAATGCTTCGAAATGATCAAGTTACATTTTTTGGCATTTTATGGCAATTAAACTGGAATTCCGTCAGTCGGCATGTATTATTGCCTGCCATGGTCCAAGCCGGACGCCTTGGTACGGAGTCGGTACGGGATCGCATGATATTTGTCCGGGATATCAAATATAAACCAAGGAACAATAACTAACGCTTTGAAATGATCAAGTTATATGTTTTGGCATTTTATAGCAATTAAATGGGAATTCCGACAGTCGTGCCTGTATTATCGCCTACCATGGTCCAGGCCGGACGCCTTGCTATGGAGCCGATACCGTATCACATGATATTTTTTCGGGACATCAAATACAACCCAAGGAACCATAACCAACGCTTCGAAATGATCAAGTTACATTTTTTGGAATTTTATGGTAATTAAACTGGAATTCTGCCAGTCGTGCATGTATTATCGCCTGCCATGGTCCAGGCCGGACGCCTTGGTACGGAGCCGGTACCGGGTCACATGATATTTGTCCGTGACATTAATTATGACCCAAGGAACCATAAACAATGCTTAGAAATGATCAAGTTACAATTTTTGGCATTTTATGGCAATTAAACTGGAATTCTGCCAGTCGTGCCTGTATTAGCGCCTGCCATGGTCCAGGCCGGACGCCTTGGTACGGAGCCAGTACCGGATCGCATGATATTTGTCCAGGACATCAAATAAGATCCAAGGAACCATAACCAACGCCTCGAAATGATTAAGTTACATTTTTTGGCATTTTATGCCAGTTAAACTGGAATTCCGCCAGTCGTGCCTGTATTATCGCCTGCCATGGTCCAGGCCGGACGCCTTGGTACACAGCCATTACCGGATGGCATGAAATATTTTCGGGGCATAAAATATGACCCACAGAACCATAAATAACGCTTCGAAATGATCAAATTACATTTTTGGCATTTTATGGCAATTAAATTGGAATTTCGCCAGTCTTGCATGTATTATCGCATGCCATGGTCCAGCCCGGATGCCTTGGTGTGGAGCCGGTACCTGATCTCATGACATTTTTTTGGGACATCAAATACGACCCAAGGAACCATAACCAATGCTTCGAAATGATCAAGTTACATTTTTTGGCATTTTATGGCAATTAAACTGGAATTCTGCCAGTCGTGCCTGTATTATCGCCTGCCATGGTCCAGGCCGGACGCCTTGGTACGGAGCCGGTACCGGATCGCATGATATTTGTCCGGGATATCAATTATGACCCAAGGAACCATAACCAACACTTCAAATGATCAAATTACATTTTTTGGTAATTTATGGCATTTATTATCTCCTGCCATGGTCTAAGCCGGACACCTTGGTACGAAGACGGTAACGGGTCGCATGATATTTGTCCGGGACATTTAATATGACCCAAGGAACCATAACCAATTCTTCGAAATGATCAAGTTACATTTTTTGGCATTTTATGGCAATTAAACTGGAATTCCGCCAGTCGTGCCTCTATTATCGCATCCATGGTCCAGGCCGGACGCCTTGGTACGGAGCCGGTACCGGATCGCATGATATTTGTCCGGGATATCAATTATGACCCAAGGAACCATAACCAATTCTTCGAAATGATCAAGTTACATTTTTTGGCATTTTATGGCAATTAAACTGGAATTCCGCCAGTCGTGCCTCTATTATCGCATCCATGGTCCAGGCCGGACGCCTTGGTATGGAGCGGGTACTGGATCGCATGATATTTTACCAAGACATCAAATACAATCCAAGGAACCATAACCAACTCTTCGAAATGATCAAGATACATTTTTTGGCATTTATGGCAATTAAACTGGCATTGCGCCAGTCGTGCCTATATTATCGCCTACCATGGTCCATGCCGGACGGCTTGGTACGGAACCGGTACCGCATCGCATGATATTTTTCCGGGACATCAAATACAACCCAAGGAACCATAACAAATGCTTTGAAATGATCAAGTTACATTTTGCATTTAATGGCAATTAAACTGGAATTCCGCAAGTCGTGTCTGTATTATTGCCTGCCATGGTCCAGGCCAGGTGCAGTGTTACGTAGCCGCTACTGAATTGCATGATATTTTTTTGGTACATAAAATATGACCCAAGGAACCATAACCAAAACTTTGAAATGATGAAGTTACATTTTTTGTCATTTTATGGCAATTAAACTGGAATTGCGCCAGCCATGCCCGTATTATCGCCTGCCGTGCTCCAGGTCGGACTCCTTGTTATGGAGGCGGTACCGAATCTCATGATATTTGTCTGATAAATCAAATACAACACAAGGAACCATAACCAATAGTTCAAAATGTCAAGTTACATTTTTTGGCGTTTTATGGCAATTAAACAGGAATTCCGCCAGTCGTGCCTGTACTATCGCCTGCCATGGTCCAGGCCGGACGCCGTATGGAGCCGTTATCGGATCACATGATATTTTTCTAGGACATCAAATACGACCCAAGGAACCATAACCAACGCTTCGAAATGATCAAGTTAAATGTTTTGGCATTTTATGGCAATTAAATTGGAATTATGTCAGTCGTGCATGTATTATCGCCTGCCATGAACCAGGCCGGACGCCTTGGAACGGAGTGGGTACCGGATAGCAAGATATTTGTCAGGGATATAAAATATGACCCAAGGAACCATAACTAACGCTTTAAAATGATCAAGTTACATTTTTTGGCATTTTATAGCAATTAAATAGGAATTCCGACAGTCATGCCGATATTATCGCCTGCCATGGTCCAGGCCGGACGCCTTAGTAAGTAGCCGGTAACAAATTGCATGATATTTTTCCGAGATATCAAATATGACCCAAGGAACCATAACCAACGTTTCGAAATGATCAAGTTACATTTTTTGGCATTTTATGGCAATTAAACTGGAATTTCGCCAGTCGTGCCTGTATTATCGCATGCCATGGTCCATGTTGGACGCCTTGGTACGAAGCCGGTACCGGGTCACATGATATTTGTCTGTGACATTAAATATGAACCAAGGAACCATAGCCAACGCTTCGAAATGATCAAGTTACATTTTTTTGAATTTTATGGCAATTAAATTGTAATTCCGCCAGTCGTGCAGGTATTATCGCCATCCATAGTCCAGGTCGGACGCCTTGGTATGGAGCCGGTACCGGATCGCATGATATTTTTACGGGAAATCAAATACGACCCAAAGAACCATAACCAACCGCTTTGAAATGATCAAATTACATTTTTTGGCATTTTATGGCAATTAAACTGAAATTCCGCTAGTCGTGCATGTATTATCGCTTGCCATGGTCCAGGCCGGACGCCTTGGTACGGAGCCGGTACCGGATCTCATGATATTTGTCCGGGACATCAAATACGACCCAAGGAACCATAACCAATGCTTTGAAATGATCAAGTTAACTTTTTTGGCATTTTATGGCAATTAAACTGGAATTCCGTCAGTCGTGCATGTATTGTCGCTTGCCATTGTCCAGGCCAGACGCCTTAGTATGGAGCCGGTAACGAATTGCATGATATTTTTCTGGGATATAATATATGACCCAAGGAACCATAACCAATGCTTCGAAATGATCAAGTTACATTTTTTGGCATTTTATGGCAATTAAACTGGAATTCCGCCAGTCGTGCCTGTATTATCGCCTGCCTTGGTCCATGCCGGACACCTTGGTACGAAGCCGGTACCGGATCACATGATATTTGTCTGGGACATTAAATATGACCCAAGGAACCATAACCAACGCTTCGAAATGATCAAGTTACAATGGCAATTAAACTGTAATTCCGCCAGTCGTGCAGGTATTATCGCCATCCATGGTCCAGGCCGGATGCCTTGGTATGGAGCCGGTACCGGATCGCATGATATTTTTCCTAGAAATCAAATACAACCCAAAGAACCATAACCAACTCTTCGAAATGATCAAGTTACATTTTCTGGCATTTTCTTGCAATTAAACTGGAATTCTGCCAAGTCGTGCATGTATTATCGCCTGCCATGGTCCAAGCCGGACGCCGTGGTACGTAGCCGGTACCGAATCACATGTTATTTGTCCGAGACATCAAATATGACCCAAGGAACCATAACCAAAACTTATAAATGATCAAGTTACATTTTTTGGCATTTATTGCAATTAAACTGGAATTCCGCCAAGTCGTGCATGTATTATCGCCTGCCATGGTCCAGGTCGAACGCCGTGGTACGTAGCCGGTACCTAATCACATGATATTTGTCCGGGATATCAAATATGACCCAAGTAACCACAACCAAAACTTTGAAATGATCAAATTACATATTTTTTTGGCATTTTATGGCAATTAAACTGGAATTCAGCTAGTCGTGCCTGTACTATCGCCATCCATGGTCCAGGCTAGACGCCTTGGTATGGATCTGGTACCGGATCGCGTGATATTTGTCCGGGACATCAAATACAACCCAAGAAACCATAACCAACTCTTCGAAAGGATCAAGTTACACCTTTTGGAATTTTATGGCAATTAAACTAGAATTTCGCCAAGTCGTGCCTGCATTATCGCCTTCCATGGTCCAGGCCGGACGCCTTGGTATGTAGCCGACACCGAATCGCATGATATTTGTCCGGGGCATCAAATACAACCGAAGGATTCATAACCAATGCTTCGAAATGATCAAATTACATTTTTTGGCATTTTATGGCAATTAAACTGGAATTCTACTAGTCGTGCATGTATTATCGCCTGCAATGGTCCAGGCCGAACGCCTTGGTACGGAGCCGGTACCAGATCTCATGATATTTGTCCAGGACATCAAATACGACCCAAGGAACCATAACCAATGCTTTAAAATGATCAAGTTAACTTTTTTGGCATTTTATGGCAATTAAACTGGAATTCCGTCAGTCGTGCATGTATTATCGCTTGCCATTATCCAGGTCGGACGCCTTAGTATGGAGCCGATAACGAATTGCATGATATTTGTCCGGTATATCAAATATGACCCAAGGAACCATAACCAACGCTTCGAAATGATCAAGTTACATGTTTTGGCATTTTATGGCAATTAAACTTGAATTCCGCCAGTCGTGCCTGCATTATCGCCTGCCACGGTCCATGCCGGACACCTTGGTACGAAGCCGGTACCGGGTCACATGATATTTTTCTGGGATATTAAATATGACCCAATGAACCATAACCAAAGCTTCGAAATTATCAAGTTACATTTTTTTTAATTTTATGGCAATTAAACAGTAATTCCGCCAGTCGTGCAGGTATTATCACCATCCATGGTCCAGGCTGGACGCCTTGATATGGAGCCGGTACTGGATCACATGATATTATTCCGGGAAATTAAATACAACCCAAAGAACCATAACCAACTCTTTGAAACGATCAAGTTACATTTTTCTGCATTTTCTGGCAATGAAACTGGAATTCCGCCAAGTCGTGCCTGTATTATCGCCTGCCATGGTCCATGTCGGACGCCGTGGTACGTAGACGGTACTGAATCGCATGATATTTGTCCGAGACATCAAATATGACCCAAGGAACCATAACCAAAACTTAGAAATGATCAAGTTACATTTTTTGGCATTTATTGCAATTAAACTGGAATTCCGCCAAGTAGTGCATGTATTATCGCCTGCCATGGTCCAGGTCGGACGCCGTGGTACGTAGGAGGTACCGAATCGCATGATATTTTTCCGGGATATCAAATATGACCCAAGGAACCACAACCAAAACTTTGAAATGATCAAATTATATTTTTTGGCATTTTATGGCAATTAAACTGGAATTCAGCTAGTCGTGCATGTACTATCGCCATCCATGGTCCAGGCTAGACGCCTTGGTATGGATCCGGTACCGGATCGCGTGATATTTGTCCAGGATATCAAATAAATCCCAAGAAACCATAACCAACTCTTCGAAAGGATCAAGTTACACCTTTTGGAATTTTATGGCAATTAAACTAGAATGTCGCCAAGTCGTGCCTGCATTATCGTCTTCCATGGTCAGGCCGGACGCCTTGGTACGTAGCCGGCACCGAATCGCATGATATTTGTCAGAGGCATCAAATACAACCCAAGGATTCATAACCAATGCTTCGAAATGATCAAGTTACATTTTTTGGAATTTTATGGCAATTAAATTGGAAATCAGCCAGCCGTGCCTGTATTATTTCCTACAATAGTCAAGGCCGGACGCTTGGTATGGAGCCGGTACCGGATCACATAATATTTCTCCGAGACATCAAATACAACCCAAGGAACCATAACCAACGCTTTGAAATGATCAAGTTACATTTTTTGGCATTTATTGCAATTAAACTGGAATTCTGCCACTCGTGCCTGTATTATCACCTGCCATGGTCCAGTCCTGACGCCTTGGTATAGAGCCAGTACCAGATATCATGATATTTTTCAGGGACATCAAATACGAACCAAGGAACCATAACCAACACTTCTTTTTTTTTTTTTAGTAATCCACTAGGCTGAGCGCCTAGGGCTAGTTTTTATTTATTTATTTAATTAAAATAAACGTAACATAAAGTAGTTTGTTGTCTCACATTTGTGAGATGATATTGTAAGTGAACTACATAGATCCTATTATCAATGTTGGGCTTGTGAGACCCATTATTGATATTACAATATGGTCTAGTAGCGATATTTAAACTACTATCTAATAATTGTAGAAAAACTAGCCTATTACAAACATATCTAGGTACTGTATCCCCCCAGCTACTGAGTATTCCTTCTGTATATCTATGTGAGATTCTTTCTTCCGTTGTTGCTTCATTACTCCTCCAGTATGCTGTCCCATGTCCCTCTCTTATGTTGTCCTCTCTTTTCCTCATCCATACTCCCAAACGCTGCTTGAGGACTGCTGCTTCCACATTGAGTTTCCAGTTATCGTGGCTCCTTCCTTAGCTATTAACTTTCAACCTGCTTCTTTGCACCATATGCGAACATCTGTGAATTTGCTTGTGTTGTGAGCATCTGTGCGTGGGACTTGTGTACTATCTATGTTTGTATTATAACAAACGCTTTGAAATGATCAAGTTACATTTTTTTTTTCATTTTATGGCAATTAAACTGGAATTCTGTTAGTCGTGCCTGTATTATAACCTGCCTTGGTCCAGGCCGGACGCCTTGGTACGGAGCCGGTACAGGATCTCATGATATTTCTCCATGACATCAAATACGACCCAAGGAACCATAACCAATGCTTCAAAATGATCAAATTAAATTTTTTGGCATTTTATGGCAATTAAACTGGAATTCCGTCAGTCGTGCATGTATTATCGCCTGCCATGGTCCAGGCCGGACACCTTGGTACGGAGCCGGTACCGGATCGCATTATATTTGTCCGGAACATTAAACATGACCCATGGAACATTAACCAAGGCATCGAAATGATCAAGTTACATTTTTTGGAATTTAATGGCAATTAAGCTGGAATTCCGCCAGTCGTGCCTGTATTATCGCCTACCATGATCCAGGTCGGACGCCTTGGCACGGAGTCGGTACCAAATCCCATGATATTTGTCCGGGACATAAAATATGACCCAAGGAACCATAACCAATGCTTCGAAATGTTCAAGTTACATTTTTTGGCATTTTATGGCAATTAAACTGGAATTCCGCCAGTCATGCCTGTATAATCGCCTGCCATGGTCCAGGTCGGACGCCTTGGTATGGAGCCGGTACCCGATAGATGGATATTTCTCTGGGACATAAAATACGACCCAAAGAACCATAACCAACACTTCGAAATGATCAAGTTACATTTTTTGGCACTCTATGGTAATTAATCTAGAATTCCGTCAGTCGTGCCTGTATATTGCCTGCTATGGTCCAGGCCAGACGCCTTGGTACGGAGCTGGTACCGGATCCTATCATATTTTTCCGGGATGTCAAATATGACCCAAGGAACCATAACCAATGCTTTGAAATTATCAAGTTACATTTTTTGGCATTTTATGACAATTAAACTGGAATTTCGTCAGTCGTGCATGTATTATCGACTGCCATGGTCCAGGCCGGACAGCTTGGTATGGAGCCGATACCAGATCGCATGATATTTGTCCGGGATATCAAATATGAACCAAGGAACCATAACCAACACTTCTAAATGATCAAGTTACATTTTTGCATTTTATGGCAATTAAATTGGAATTCCGCCAGTCGTGCCATTATAATCGCCTGCCATGGTTCAGGCCGGACGCTTTGGTACGGAGCCGGTACCCGATCGCATTATATTTATCCGGGACATAAAATACGACCCAAGGAACCATAACCAACACTTCAAAATGATCAAGTTACATTTTTTGGCATTCTATGGCAATTAGACTGGAATTCCGCCACCTGTGCCTGTATTATTGCCTGCTATGGTCCAGGCAAGACAACATGGTACGGAGCCGGTACCGGATCGCTTGATATTTGTCCGGGATATCAAATATGACCCAAGGAACCATCACCAACGCTTCGAAATTATCAAGTTCCATTTTTTGGCATTTTATGACAGTTAAACTGCAATTCCGTCAGTCGTGCATGTATTATCGCCTGCAATGGTCCAGGACGGACGCCTTGGTATGGAGCCGGTACCGGATCACATGATATTTCTCCAGGACATCAAATACGACCCAAGGAACCATAACCAACGCTTCAAAATGGTCAAATTACATTTTTTGGCAATTAAACTGGAATTTCGCCAGTCGTGCATGTATTATCGTCTGCCATGGTCCAGGCCGGACGCCTTGGTACGGAGCCGGTACCGAATCCCATGATATTTGTCCGGGACATAACATATGACCCAAGGAACCATAACCAACGCTTCGAAATGATCAAGTTACATTTTTTGGAATTTTATGGCATTTAAACTGGAATTCCGCCAGTCGTGCCTGTATAACCGCATGCCATGGTCCAGGCCGGACGCCTTGGTATGGAGTTGGTACGCGATCGCATGATATTTCTACAGGACATAAAATACGACCCAAGGAACCATAACCAACACATTGAAATGATCAAGTTACATTTTTTGGCATTCTATGGCAATTAGACTAGAATTCCGCCAACCGTGCCTGTATTATTGCCTGCTATGGTCCAGACCGGACGCCTTGGTACGGAGCCGGTACTGGATCACATGATATTTGTCCGGGACATAACATATGACCCAAGGAACCATAACCAACGCTTCGAAATGATCAAGTTACATTTTTTGGCATTTTATGACAATTAAACTGGAATTCCATCAGTCGTGCATGTATTATCGCCTGCAATGGTCCAGGCTGGACGCCTTGGTATGGAGCTGGTACCGGATCGCATGATATTTTTTCGGGATATAAAATATGACCCAAGGAACCATAACCAACGCTTCGAAATGATCAAGTTACATTTTTTGGCATTTTATGGCAATTAAACTGGAATTCCGCCAGTCGTGCCTGTATTATTGCCTGCCATGGTCCAGGCCGGACACCTTGGTACAAAGCCGGTACCGGGTCGCATGATATTTGTCCAGGACATTAAATATAACCCAAGGAACCATAACCAAAGCTTCGAAATGATGAAGTTACATTTTTTGTCATTATGGATATTAAACTAGAATTCCGTCAGTCGTGGATGTATTATCGATTGCCATGGTCCAGGTTGGACGCCTTGATACGGAATTGGTACCAGATCGCATGATATTTGTCCGGGATATCAAATACCCAAAAAAACCATAGCCAACACTTCGAAAGGATCAAGTTACATTTTTTGGCATTTTATGGCAATTAAACTAGAATTCCGCCAAGTTCTGCCTGCATTATCACCTTCCATGGTCTAGGCCGGACGCCTTGGTACGTAGCCGGTACAAAATCACATGATATTTATCCGGGACATCAAATACAACCCAAGGATTCATAACCAACGCTTCGAAATTATCAAGTTACATTTTTTGGAATTTTATGTCAATTTAACTGGAATTCCGCCAGTCGTGCCTATATTATTGCCTGTCATAGTCCAGGCTGGACACCTTGGTACGGATCCGGTACCAGATCACATAATATTTCTCCGGGACATCAAATACGACCCAAGGAACCATAACCAACATTTCGATATGATCAAGTTAAATTTTTGGGTATTTTATGGCAATTAAACTAGAATTCCGCCAAGTCGTGCTTACATTATCGCCTTCCATGGTCCAGGCCGGACGCCTTGGTGCGTAGCCGGTACTGAATCGCATGATATATTTTAAGACATCAAATACAATCCAAGGATTCATAACCAATGCTTCGAAATGATCAAGTTACATTTTTGGAATTTTATGGCAATTAAACTGGAATTCCGCCAGTCGTGCCTGTATTATCGCCTGCCATGGTCCAGGCCGGACGCCTGGTACCGGATATCATGATATTTTTCCGGGACATCAAATACGACCCAAGGAACCATAACCAACGCTTCGAAATGATCAAGTTACATTTTTGGCAGTTTACGGCAATTAAACTGGAACTCCGCCAGTCGTGCCTTTATTATCGCCTGCCATGGCCCAGGCCGGATGCATTGGTACGGAGCCGGTACCAGATCTCATGATTTTTTTTCGGGTCATCAAATACGACCCAAGGAACTATACCAACGCTTCAAAATGATCAAGTTACAATTTTGGCATTTTATGGCAATTAAATTGGAATTTCGTCAGTCACGCATGTATTATCGCCTGCCACGGTCCAGGCCGGACGTCTTGGTACGAAGCCAGTATCGGATCACATGATATTTGTCCGGGATATCACATACGACCCAAGGAACCATAACTAACGCTTCCAAATGAGCAAGTTACATTTTTTGGCATTTTATGGTAATTAAACTGGAATTCCGCCAGTCGTGCCTGTATTATCGCCTGCCATGGTCCAGGCCGGACGCCCTGGTACGGAGCCGGTACAGGATCTCATGATCTTTGTCCTGCACATCAAATACGACCCACAGAACCATAACCAACGCTTTGAAATGATCAAGTTACATTTTTTGGCATTTAATGGAAATTAAACTGGAACCCCGACAGTCGCGCCTGTAGTATCGTCTGCCACGCTCCAGGCCAAACGACTAGGTAAGGAGCCAGTACCGGTCGCATGATATTCGTCCGGGATATTAATAAGAGCCAATGAACCATCACCAACGCTTCGAAATGATCAAGTTACATTTTTTGGCATTTTATGGCAAGTAAACTGAATTTCTCTAGTCGTGCCTCTATTATCGCCTGCCCTTCTCCAGGCCGGACGCCTTGGTACAGAGCCGGTACCGGATCACATGATATTTCTCCAGGACATCAAATACGACTTACAGAACCATAACCAACGCTTCGAAATGATTAAATTATATTTTTTGGCATTTTATGGCAATAAAACTGGAATTCCGTTAGTCGTGCATGTATTATTGCCTGCCATGGTCCAGGCCGCACGCCTTGGTATGGAGCCGGTACCGGATCTCATTATATTTGTCTAGGACATCAAATACGACCCAAGGAACCATAATAACCACTTCGAAATGATCAATTTACATTTTTTGGCATTTTATGGTAATTAAATTTGAATTCCGTTAGTCGTGCATGTATTATCGCCTGCCATGGTCCATGCCGGACGCCTTGGTATGGAGCCGGTACCGTATCACATGATATTTGTCTGGGATATCAAATATGACCCAAGGAACCATAACCAACGCTACGAAATGATCAAGTTACATTTTCTGGCCTTTTATGGCAATTAAACTGGAATTCCACCAGTCATGCCTGTATTATCGCCTGCCATGGTCCAGGCCGGACGCCTTGGTACGGAGCCGGTACCGGATCACATGATATTTGTCCGGGACATTAAATACGACCCAAGGAACCTTAACCAATGCTTCAAAATGATCAAGTTACATTTTTTGGCAATTAAATTTGAATTCCGCCGGTGGTGCCTGTATTATCGCCTGCCACGGTCCAGGCCGGACTCCTTGGTACGGATCTGGTACCGGATCACATGATATTTGTCCTGGACATCAAATACGTCCCAAGGAACCATAACCAACGCTTCGAAATGATCAAGTTACATTTTTTGGCAGTTTATGGCAATTAAACTGGAATTCCACCAGTCGTGCCCGTATTATCTCCTGCCATGGTCCAGGCCGGAGGACTCGATATGGACACGGTACCGGATCGCGTGATATTTTTCTTGGATATTAAATACGACCCAAGGAACCATAAAAAATGCTTCGAAATGATTAAGTTACATTTTTTGGCATTTTGTGGCAATTAAACTGGAATTCTGCAAGCTGTGCCTGTATTATCGCCTGCCATCGTCCAGGTCGGACGCCTTGGAATGGAGCCGGTATCGGATAACATTATATTTGTCCGGGACATCAAATACATCCCACNTTCTGGCCTTTTATGGCAATTAAACTGGAATTCCACCAGTCATGCCTGTATTATCGCCTGCCATGGTCCAGGCAGGACGCCTTGGTACGGAGCCGGTAACGGGTCGCATGATAATTGTCGGGGACATTAAATATGACCCAAGGAACCATAAGAAACACTTCGAAATGATCAAGTTACATTTTTTGGCAGTTTATGGCAATTAAACTGGAATTCCACCAGTCGTGCCCGTATTATCTCCTGCCATGGTCCAGGCCGGAGGACTCGATATGGACACGGTACCGGATCGCGTGATATTTTTCTTGGATATTAAATACGACCCAAGGAACCATAAAAAATGCTTCGAAATGATTAAGTTACATTTTTTGGCATTTTGTGGCAATTAAACTGGAATTCTGCAAGCTGTGCCTGTATTATCGCCTGCCATCGTCCAGGTCGGACGCCTTGGAATGGAGCCGGTATCGGATAACATTATATTTGTCCGGGACATCAAATACATCCCACGGAACCATAACCAATGCTTCGAAATGATCAAGTTACACTTTTTGGCATTTTATGGAAATTAAACTAGAATTCCGCAAGTCATGCCTGCATTATCGCCATCCATGGTCTAGGCTAGAGCCTTGGTGTGGAGCAGGTACCTGATCGCATGATATTTTTCCGGGACATCAAATACAACCCCAGGAACCATAACCAACTCTTCGAAATGATCAAGTTACACTTTTTGGCATTTTTATGGATATTAAACTGGAATTCTGCAAGTCGTGCCTGTATTATCGTCTGCCATGGTCCAGGTCGGACGCCTTGGTACGGAGCCGGTACCGGATCACATGATATTTGTCCGGGACATCAAATAAGACCCAAGGAACCATAACAAATTCTTCGAAATGATCAAGTTACATTTTTTGGCACTTTATGGAAATTAAACTTGAATTGCGCTAGTCGTGCCTGTATTATCCCCTACCATGGTCCAGGTCGGACGCCTTGGTACGGAGCCGGTACCGGATCGCATGATATTTCTCTGGGAGATTAAATACGACCCAAGGAACCATAAACCAACACTTCGAAATAATCAAGTTACATTTTTCGAATTTTATGGACATTAAATTGGAATTCTGCCAGTCGTGCCTGTATTATCGCCTGCCATGGTCCAGGCCAGAGGCCTTGGTACGGAGCCGGTACCGGATCGCATGATAATATTTCAGGACATCAAATACGACCCAAGGAACAATAACCAACGCTTCGAAATGATCAAGTTACATTTTTGGCATTTTATGGGAATTAAACTGGAATTTCGCCAGTCATGCCCGTATTATCACCTACCATGGTCCAGGCCGGAGGCCTTGGTACGGAGCCGGTACCGGATCATATGATATTTTTTCTGGAAATCAAATACAACCCAAGGAACCATAACCAACTCTTCGAAATGATTAAGTTACACTTTTTGGCATTTTATGGATATTAAACTGGAATTCTGCAGGTCGTGCTTGTATTATCGTCTGCCATGGTCCAGGCCGGACGCCTTGGTACGGAGCCGGTACCGGATCACATGATATTTCTCCGGGACATCAAATAAGACCCAAGGAACTATAACAAACGCTTTGAAATGATCAAGTTACATTTTATGGCACTTTATGGAAATTAAACTTGTATTGCGCTAGTCGTGCCTATATTATCGCCTACCATGGTCCAGGCCGGACGCCTTGGTACGGAGCCGGTACCAGATCGCATGATATTTGTCCGAGAGATTAAATACGACCCAAGGAACCATAACCAACGCTTAGAAATGATCAAGCTACATTTTTGGCATTTTATAGCAATTAAACTGGAATTTTGCCAGTCGTGCCCGTATTATCACCTGCCATGGTCCAGGCCGGAGGCCTTGGTACGGAGCCGGTACCGGATCGCATGATATTTTTTCTGGACATTAAATACGACCCAAGGAACCATAACCAACACTTAGAATTTCAAGTTACATTTTTTGGCATTTTATGTAAATTAAAATGGAATTCCGCAAGTCGTGCATATAATCGCCTGCCATAGTCCAGGCCGGACGCCTTGGTACAAAGCCGTTAACGGATCACATGAAATATTTTCGGGACATCAAATACAACCCAAGGAACCATAACCAACGCTTCGAAATGATCAAGTTACATTTTTTTGAATTTTATGGCAATTAAACTAGAATTCCGCAAGTCGTGCTTGTATTATCGCCATCCATGGTCCAGGTCGGAGGCCTTGGTGTGGAGCAGGTACCGGATTGCATGATATTTTTTCGGGAGATCAAATACAACCCAAGGAACCATAACCAACTCTTCAAAATGATCAAGTTACATTTTTAGCATTTTATGGCAATTACCCTGGAATTCTGCAAGTCGTGCCTGTATTATCGCCTGGCATGGTCTAGGTCGGATGCCTTGGTACGGAGCCGGTACTGGATCACATGATATTTTTCCGGGACATCAAATACGACCCAAGGAACCATAACAAATGCTTTGAAATGATCAAGTTATTATTTTTGGCATTTTATGGCAATTAAACTGGAATTGCGCCAGTTGTGCCTGCATTATCGCTTGCCATGGTCCAGGCCAGAGGTCTTGGTACGGAGCCGGTACCGGATCACATGATATTTTTTCGTGACATCAAATATGACCCAAGGAACCATAACCAACGCTTCGAAATGATCAAGTTTCATTTTTGGTATTTTATGTCAATTAAACTGGAATTCCGTTAGTCGTGCCCGTATTATCGCCTGCCATGGTCCAGGCCGCGCGCCTTGGTACGAAGCCGGTACTGGATCGGATGATATTTGTCTGATACATTAAATACGAGCCAAGGAACCATAACCAACGCTTCAAAATGATTAAGTTACATTTTTTGGCATTTTATGGCTATTAAATTGGAATTCCGCCAGTCGTGCCTGCATTATCGCTTGCCATGGTCCAGGCCAGAGGCCTTGGTACAGAGCCGGTACCGGATCGCATGATATTTTTTCGTGGCATAAAATACGACCCAAGGAACCATAACCAACGCTTTAAAATGATCAAGTTTCATTTTTGGCATTTTATATCAATTAAACTGGAATTCCGTTAGCCGTGCCCGTATTATCGCCTGCCATGGTCCAGGTCGGACGCCTTGGTACGGATCTAGTACTGGATCGCATGATATTTGTCCGGAACATCAAATTTGACCCACGGAATCATAACCAATGCTTTGAAATGATCAAGTTACATTTTTGGCATTTTATGGCAATTAAAATGGAATTTCGCTAGTCGTGCCTATATTATCGCCTGCCATGGTCCAGGCAGGACGCCTTGGTACGAAGCCGGTACCGGATTGCATGATATGTTTCCGGAACATCAAATACGACCCAAGGAACCATAACCAATGCTTCGAAATGATCAAGTTACATTTTTTGGCATTTTATGGCGATTAAAATGGAATTCTGCTAGTCATGCCTGTATTATTCCCTACTATGGTCCAGGCCAGACGCCTTGGTAGGGAGCCGGTACCAGATCACATGATATTTGTCCGGGACATCAAATACAACCCAAGGAACCATAACTAAAGCTTCGAAATGACGGAGTTACATTCTTTTTCCATTTTGTGGCAATTAAAATGGAATCTTGCTAGTCGTGCCTATATTATCTCCTGCCATGCTCCAGGCAGGACGCCTTGGTATGGAGCCGGTACCGGATCGCATGATATTTTTTCGGGACATCAAATATGACCCAAGGAACCATAACCATCGCTTCGAAATGATTACTTTACATTTTTTGGCAATTAAACTGGAATTCCGCTAGTCGTGCCTGTCTTATCGCCTGCCATGGTCCAGGCCGGATGCCTTGGTACGGATCCGGTACCGTATCGCATGATATTTAACCGAGACATCATATACGACCCAAGGAACCATAATCAATGCTTCGAAATGATCAACTTACATTTTTTGGCATTTTATGGCAATTAAACTGTAATTCCACAAATCGTGCATGTATTATTGCCTGCAATGGTCAAGGTCAGACGCCTTGGTACGGAGCCGGTATTGGATAGCATGATATTGGTCCGGGACAATAAATATGACCCAAGGAACCATAGCCAACGCTTCGAAATGATCAAGTTACATTTTTTCGCATTTTATGTCAATTAAACTGGAATTCCGCAAGTCGTGCCTGTATTATCGCTTGCCATAGTCTAGGCCGGACGCCTTGGTACGGAGCCGGTACCAGATCACATGATATTTTTCCGGGACATCAAATACGACCCAAGGAACCATAGGCAATGCTTCCAAATGATCAAGTTACATTTTTTGGTATTTTATGGCAATTAAATTGGAACTTCGGCAGTCGTGCCGGTATTACCGCCTGCCATGGTCTAGGCCAGACGCCTTGGTACGGAGCCGGTATCGGATAGCATGATATTTGTCCAGGACATCAAATACGACCCAACGAACCATAACTAACGCTTCGAAATGATCAAGTTACATTTTTTGGAATTTTATGGCAATTAAACTTGCATTCTACTAGTAGTGCATGTATTATCGCCTACCATGGTCCAGGCCCCGGACGCCTTGGTACGCAGCCGGTACCGGATCGCATGATATTTGTCCGTGATATTAAATACGACCAAAGGAACCATAACCAACGCTTCGAAATGATCAAGTTAAATTTTTTGGCATTTTATGGAAATTAAATTGGAATTTCGCAGTCGTGCATGTATTATCGCCTTCCATGGTCCAGGCCGGTGGCCTTGGTACGGAGCCGGTACCGGATCGCGTGATATTTTTTTGGGACATCAAATACGATCCAAGGAACCATAACCAACGCTTCTAAATGATCAAGTTACATTTTTGGCATTTTATTGCAATTAAACTGGAATTCTGCTAGTCGTGCATGTATTATCGCCTGCCATGGTCCAGGCCGGAGGCCTTGGTACAGAGCCCGTACCGGATCGCATGATATTTTTTCGGGACATTGAATACGACCCAAGGAACCATAACAAACACTTCGAAATGATAAAGTTATATTTTTTGGCATTTTATGGCAATTAAACTGGAATTCCGCAAGTCGTGCCTGTATTATCGCCTGCCATGGTCTAGGACGGACGCCTTGGTACGGAGCCGGTATCGGATAGCATGATATTTGTCGGGACATCAAATAAGACCCAAGGAACCATAACTAACGCTTCGAAATGATCAGCTTACATTTTTTGGAATTTTATGGCAATTAAACTGGCATTCTACTAGAAGTGCCTTTATTATCGCCTACCATGGTCCAGGCCGGACGCCTTGGTACTCAGCCGGTACCGGATCGCATGATATTTGTCCGTGATATTAAATACGACCCATGGAACCATAACCAATGCTTCGAAATGATCAAGTTACATTTTTTGGCATTTTATGGAAATTAAATTGGAATTCCGCCAGTCGTGCATGTATTATCGCCTTCAATGGTCCATGCCGGTGGCCTTGGTACGGAGCCGATACCGTATCGCATGATATTTTTTCGGGACATCAAATACGATCCAAGGAACCATAACCAACGCTTCGAAA
>ML355883.1:0-53431 GCA_005239505.1 Nicotiana paniculata | reverse complement strand
TTGTTTGCTTATATGTTGATGATATTCTAATAATGAGCAAAGACATTGCCGACATTCAAGCTATTAAGCATATGTTTGCTAGTAAGTTTGATATGAAAGACTTAGGAGTTGCCGATGTAATTCTAGGAATTAAAATCCAGAGAACTCCTCAGGGTCTGGCTTTGTCTCAATCACATTACGTGAAAATGGTACTTGTAAAATTCAAACACTTGAAATTTAGAAGTGCAAGAACTCCATGACTTAAATCATTATCTTGTAAAGAATAAAGGTGAAAGCACGTCTCAATTGGATTATACTCGTGTGTTGGGAAGCTTAATGTATATCATGAACTGTACACGTCCTGATATAGCTTGTACAATAAGTAAACTTAGTCGATTCTAATCCCAACAAACATCACTGGGTGGCAATGAAACGAGTTCTAGGATATTTGGAATACACCCAAGATTACGCTTTGCACTACAATAAATATCATGCGGTTATCGAAGGATATAGTGATGCAAATTGGATAACCGGCTCAACAGAAACAAAGTCCACAAGTGGATATGTTTTTACTGTTGGCAGTGGAGCAGTATCTTGGAAGTCTTCCAAACAGACGTGCATCGCTCGCTCTACAATGGAATCAGAGTTTATAGCTTTGGATAAGGTCGACGAAGAAGATGAATGGCTTCGAAATTTCTTAGAAGACAGTTCGTTTTGGCCAAAACCTTTGGCTCCTATATGCATACATTGCGATAGTGAGGCTGCAATAGGACGATCAGGGAGCGTTATGTATAACTGAAAGTCTTGTCATATACGACGAAGACATAACACCGTTAGACAACTACTTTCTAGTGGAATTATCACTATTGATTATGTAAGATCAAAGGATAATGCGGCAGATCAGCTTACAAAAGGCCTAACTAGAGAGGGAGTTGAGAAATCATCTAAGGGAATGGGACTATGGCCGAGGACAAGTCATCATGGCGGTAACTCTACCTAGAATTTTGGATATTCTGAGATCTAGGTTCAAGGAGCTCAAAAAAAGTTGTGATTGACCGGCTCAACATTGTCAAAGTAAAATCTTTGGTCCCTTCTCGTGATGAAGACAATGTTCAGTAACAAGGATAGAACTTTACACGTTCTTTAATGATTACCTAAGTTTGATGTGGTATTTATCAAATAGTGTCAATCTAAAGGATTACACGTTTAGGAATCACCTATGTAAGTGTGAAATGGAAGTCGCTTCAATGAGAATTCTGTAAGGCCAATTCTCTACGCACTTATGAAACCATGCGGTGTTCATGGCTGAAACGAACACAACAGTGAGAACCAAAAGACGGTTAAGGGTTGGTTGTGTGACATATGATTGTCTAGGTATACACTAAAGTTCAACGGTTCAAAGATATCAAATCTACCGACTGACCGATTATATCCGACATATGCTCACTATGGAAAGTTCAAAAGGAAGCATACTTATCCAGATGCAATTAATCCTTACTAGCAAATCACACAGCTTTCATCTATGTTCATTCTTGTTACATCCATTCCCCATTCATGTGGGGGATTGTTGGACTTTAAGCCATTGGGCCTTAAAGACTAGAAGTGTGAATTGGGAAATGGTGGGAAATAAAATGGAGGGAAATGAAAATTTTGAATCAAGTGAGCTTTGTCTTTATGACAAATGAACTTTGTACCATATTGGTGAAGGACAACTACACTTGTGTGTATAAATATAGAATCATTTCTTAGAGCTCTTAAAAGGAGTTTTGAAGTGAATGAAGCCTCGCGCCGTCGTCGTCGCTCGGCTCGGCTTCAAATTCGGATTCGGATTCGGATTCGTCAAATGATCGATAAGATTAATTTTTTGACAAAATTTATTTAATTAATTATTTAAGAATTAATTAAGTGCCAGTCAGTTTATTAACAGAATTAACTGGAATATCCAAAACGCTGAACGCTGCTTTTCCCTTCTGGACAGACACCTCTTCCGATAATTGTCTATAAATTTCGAGGCATGACTTCCTTTTCTCTCACTCGAAAATACAGAACTTCCTTATGAAAATCCTGCATTCTACTTCGCAGTTTCTCTCTCAAATTCGTAAGTGTAATTTTGCTCCGTTCTTTGAGTTCGTTGGTATCCTGCAGTTTGTATTGCCACTGTTGCAGAAAAGTTTATTCCGTTTCATCCTGGGAGGATTTAATCCATTACCTTGATAACTTGTGAGGGGATTAAAATTCCTTAAGGACGCACAAGGAAATTGTGGACTCGGAATATTTCTTATCATTTACAACTTTTTCAATTTCTTCTAACAGTTTTCTATTTTATGTTTTAACACAGTAACGATAAAAGTGCTTCACCAGGACATGATTCTCTTCTGCCCGAGAAGGAGTTACCGAGTCAGAGAGAACTTCTCGTTGGGCCGTAATTCGTTGTTGGTTTATCCCCGAGATAAAACCTATCTCAAGCAATGTCGTATCGCCATGCAGTACGTGTCAAAACCAGATTTTACCAATACAATCTCAATTTTATCCTTAATGCTTAAAGAAGTTGTAATCAAAGTGTAATTTTAAAGCAGAGTAAAATGTTGTGGATAAATTTGTACTTTGTTCTGGCACATAAACTTGGTTCTTCACACAAATTACCGGTCATATTCATTGTTTACTCTTTTCTGATCATATACATAATTTATACATTGATTATATATAATTATATATATAATACGTTAATTATGCATATATTATACCTTCACCTGCTATTTTTGGTTTAAACGATTAGGTTATCAACTATTTGTGTTAATTCTTCTATAAACTTCATGTTAAGTAATGTTATTTTATTTTATAAATTTTATGATTAAATTATTTTGCTTAATATAAATATTTAGTTGGAATTAATATTCTCTAACGAATCATCAATTTATAATTGTTCTGTTTCCTTTACCACAAGATGCCACACTCTTGGAGCTACAAACCTTACGAAATAATTCCTCAAAAAGACAAAAATTTAATTTCCCGAATAGAAAAATAAAAAGAAAACATAGTTTAATTGCATTTAATGGAAGACAAGCTGTTTGATATCCCATCATTTGAAGCCGAAACCCAGATTGTTTCTTCTCTACTTTTTTCCCTCACATGAAACTTGTTTACTTCATTATTTTATCTACTTTTATTTATTTATTTATACACCAAAGCATTAATGTGCTACATGATAAACATTTGCTCATCTCTTCCAAATTAGTGAGGTGTTTGCTTTTACAAATTTTTTTCTCTAAAAAATATTCTGATTCATCTTCACATATTCGCATCAGATGTTTATATCAGATTTATAAATGCATGATGTTTTATGTTTATATATAAACTAGAGAATATGTTTGCGTTTCGCGCGGTTTTTGATGACATTTCATTTTATCAACTTTATTGTACCAACGATGAGCAATTAATCTTTATTAAACCCGACTTTCGATTATTTTTGACATAAATTGGATGTGTGACTAACCAAGACCAAAGTTAGAAAAGTTTAACACTCACGCCAATATAATTTTTCTTCTTCTTTTTAGCAGTAATTACAGGATTTGTCAAGACTAACAAAGATTATCATAACATCTTTTTGGCCATTGAGATGAAAAGTTCAATTTTTTTTCTTGGCTAAAGAGCTTTCGCAACTCATCTATCATCATCATTGTTTACATTTTCTTGGTTTACTGCTGAATGCAAACTTTGTTTAGGTCCGAGGAACACCTATACGTTACAACTTTGTCAACAAACAAAAGAAAAATTGTGTTCATACTAAAAATCTTTTTCCACTGACAAGAAGTTTACAAACAATATGAATCATTAAATTTAATTAGTTTAACTGCTTATTAGAAACAACCCAACATCCATTTCGGCTAAAACATGTGCCCAAACTGATATTGATTGTAGGAGAAAACAAATGCAAATATTGTACATAACAGTTTCAAAAAATAAACTTATATAACTATATTTGTGAAATTAACAAAAAGCAATGCTTTGAGAATTTGCACAAACTTACAAAGGGTATATGAGAATAACAAATGTAATTTTGTCTTCTTATGTTAAGAACCGAAACAGGAAAAGAAAAAACAAATAAAATAGATTTTAAAGAACTCTTACAAAGAAACTGGATTTAGTTTCATCTCCACTCGTAAGTCTACTTCTAGTAATATTCTTCTACATGACATATATAGATCAATTGTTGAACGAATTTACTTTACTTTTGAGGGAGTAATGACCAAGTAAATACTCTACATTTAATGAGAAAATAAAAGCACTTAATTGTAACGAATAGATGGGGAAACCGCATTTGGTGGGGCTTTTGCATCCGTACTCACTTTTTGTGCCACGTTTTAACTTATATCCGTTTTGTAAAAAAAATTGTATCCGTACCCGCTTTTGCGCATAACTTCAGCATGCGGGGCTGAAGTAGCAAAGGCAATCACACAAAACTTCAGCATTCTAGTAGACGGGCCTGAAGTAGCTTGCGAACTTCAGCTTTTCAGCTCTAGTAAATGGGGAAAAGTTTTTTCTTTGTAACTGGAGAACTTCAGTCCCGTATGCCGAAGTTTTATCTTTATAACTGGCTAACTTCAGCTTAACTGGTCTTCAGCTCAGCAAGGGAAAGGGGAGCTGGAGTTATTTAAAAAGTGGGTACAAGTTAAAAGCTTCTAAAATAACGAATATAGATTAAATGAGGACGATCAAATAAAGTGTCCGCGCAATTTTTACCGTTTGCTGCCCTTAAATGGCCTTTCAATATATGGCCTTTCAACTTTTCATTGCCGGCCTTTATTTTAGGAAAGGAAAATAATCAAAGAATGAAGGGACAAAAGCCAAAAAAAGGAGAAAAAAAGATAAATAGGATCATTGGCCAAAGAGAAGTGCCAATTCATCTTCTATATATATATAGTTTTTTCCCACTTTGTCGCGATTAAGTAATATTCTCTCCGATCCATAATAAGTGACCAATTTATCATTTTATTTGGTTTAAAATAAGTGTCCATTTATATAGTGGCCGTTTGGACATAAGAATTGTAAAATTCCAGAAAAAAGTGGAGTTTTTTTCAAGTGAAAATGGTATTTGAAAATTAGAGTTATGTTTGGACATGAATATAATTTTGGGTTGTTTTTGAAGTTTTGTAAATGATCTGAGTGAAAATTTTGAAAAAACAGTTTTTTGGAGTTTTTCAAATTTTCGAAAAATTTCAAAATTCATCTTGAAGTAAAATTTTGAAATTTTATAGCCAAGCACTGATTTCAAAAAAAACAAGTGACAATTTTTTGAAAAAAAAAGTAAAAATTTTCTTATGTCCAAACGGGCTCATAATCAAGAAAAAGTTTTTTTTTTTTTCAAAATTACCCTTATGTATGTATCCCTAAAAAGTCTTTTACTCCTCACATCAAATTATGCTACAATATTTAATTAAGCATAGTTTAGTCACACTAACTATTTTTGTTTAAAATTTAATATTTTCTTAATAGGTGTGACCAAAGCAAATTGATCACTTATTGTAGAGCGAAGGGAGTATATTAGCTTATTAAATCACTTAATCACGTAAGTTGAAGTGATTTGGTATATAGACAAAGGGTGGTGCAAGTAAATTTTTATTAGAAAATTATATAACGGTTTTCATAAAATAGAGGGTGAATACGCCAACTCAAAGCTCGCACATTAATTAAAACCTTCCTGTGGTTGTTATAATATTGATTGTTGGTTTATGTGGATCTGATATTGTTTAAGATAAAGTTTAATTAATTAGTAATTACTACGAAAAATCAACAGAAAGAGTCGACAACGTGTAGCTGTACTAGGCTGTCAATAGTTATGTGTGTGAACGCTTAATTAATGTCCACACAGCACACACTAAACAAATGAATTATTTGTTGCTGCAATATATGCACTTTAAAATACGAAATAAATGGATTTATTCTATTTCTTGACGTATAGTGTGTTCTAATAATAAAAAATTAATTGGTCGAAAACACTTTTATCCTAGAAGATATTAGTAAGTAATTCTAGAAAACTGTTCATTAATGTTCACCACTTTTTAGATTAAGGTACTTCAACTAACATTTATAAACATTTTTTTCCCATTAATGAACAGTTTTCTAGAATTACTTACTAATATCTTCTAGTATAAAAGTGTTTTCGACCAATTAATTTTTTAAATGTGCATTTGATAATGCAATATCAATGCACGTATACGACCAATTATTAGAACACACTATACGTGCAATATCAATGCACATTTTTTTCCCATTAATGAACAGTTTGTACGGATCTCTTCTCATTCAAATGTGCATTGATATTGCACGTATTCTTACATTAAGAGGACTTACACTATGTAACTATCATACATTATAATATATTAGAACCAGTTAAATATATTAATACCTTAAACAAATTATACTAACAATGTGTATATATATAAGTTACGTCCTTTAACAAAATGTTGTCCAAATAATGTCTTAAATTTTAAACAATATGGTAACTTCACTATATTGGGGAGTGGGGAAGGGCTGTCTGAAGAAAAGTGTATTTAAAAAAAAAAAAAATGTAAACCAAAAAAAAAGGCCAAAAGACTAGAAAATAGATGACAAAATGACGAGGTTGAGTTAGCTATTAATCCTAAGTTTTCTAACGCAGATACGTCGTAAACAGAGGTTGTGTTAGGATTTAAATTTTATAAATTCTGACATATAATTCTTTAAAATTACTAAACTCTAAAGTAATAATTTATAAATATTCAATAATTTTTGTAAAAATAAATATAGAATTTGGACCAAAGCGAATTGATTCGATAGAACCCGTAACCAAAAGGCTAGCTCCGCCACTCGCATGAGACTTTGACAACCTAAATATAATAATGCTATAAGTTTATAATTTCAAGTATTCCTCTCAGATAACATACAACATATAACGAGGACAATCTAATTTCGAGAAATTTATACTCCCTCTACCCTATCTTAGGTATCATTCTTTTTCTAATCTAATCCCAAAAAATATTATCATTTTATTTACAAATTATTTAATATTATCATTCTAATTTTACCCTTATTGATATAAGTTGAGACTCTTTGATATAAAACTTTATTGTTTTAAAATTTGCGTTTAATAAATTTGTAATATATTTAGTCTATAAATTTGTTGTTGCTGTAATCAAACAAGCACAAAAGGAAAATAAAATAAAAAATATTTTTAGTGGCTCTTTTCATAAACGGTTTTCCAATTTGTTGAAGCAAACACTAATAATTAATACTAAATGTTATGAGAAACAGTGTGAATGCAACTTCTTGAAAGTGATATTGATATTTATCCCTTCCACTTAATTATTTAAATAAACTTTGAGTAATCAATGTTTGCGTGATTACAATGAACGAAACTTGTGAAATCTATGTTGTCGCTTTTAGCTCTTTGTTTGATAAATGATTACCACTTAGAACTATAGCAGCATTATTATCGGAATTAGCAGCTAAACTCAATGTTTATTTTTGGATAAAGCTGAAAAATGCAAATAATTCATAAATATGGAAACTAGTAAATAAACTTTTACATATAATATAAAAAAAATTATTATGAATAAGTCGTGGCAGAGCTAATAGCTTGTTTGGCCAAGCTTTTTATTTTCTTCCTAAAAGTACCTTTTTTTTTTCAACTCGTGGTTTTGACCGAGCTTTTTTGGGGTGGAAAAATGCTTTTGGAAAGAAGCAAAAGCATTTTCTGATAAGCAGAAAAAAATAGTGTGAATACCTAATTTTTGCATCATTTAAATGCTCCGGAAGTTGTTAGTGTCAAATTTCCTTCAATCGTTATTCTTCGTATATTTTGTGCATTTTTCAATTGAATTTCTTGTCATAACAATACCAAAAATAATTTTCTATACTTTTCTTTTTGTGTGTGCTCTTTTAATTGACTAATTATTTGATAAGTTAATCAAATTGATTTCTCATATAATTAATTCAATTGTTAGCAAATAAGTTTTATTAGGTTTATTTTTTAGTTGGCATTTAGGTTAACTAGATTATTGTTTAATAAGATAGGATTCAAGAAAAATGATTAAAATTGAAATTATTTAAGTGGCCAAAAGTGAAATGGCTAATCCATAAAAGAGTTGCCAGGGGAGGAGCAAAAACAACGTAGTTTGAGCACAAAACTACGTCGTTTTGGTTAAGTCACAGAGATCAAATCTCAACCTTCTATTATATTTGATGCAATGACCCAAAATTAATTTTATTTATCATATAAAAGGCCCTATATTCAGATTTTTGGCCTCATTTCACTCTCCCAAACCCTAGAGCCTCATCTCTTCTTTCCCCTCTCTCTGGCCACCGCCCGCCGCCGTGGCTCCACCACCCGGCCACCGATGGACCACCCCATTTCCGCCTCAAAAATTCACCATCTTCTCCTCTCTTATTTCTCTTGCCATATCTCCAAGTCAAATCTTTCAAAAGCCTCCCTGTCTCCATGAATCTACCCCAAAATCGAACCCTAGTCGCCGCTTATTTTCCCGAATTCGAAGAACTCCGTCCATCCCTACACCTTAATTCTCATCACCGGATGTATCTCTTAAAGATCTATCAATCCCCTTTGGTTTCACGGCCAAACTCCGGCGACCGAAATTTCGGCGACCGTCACTGTCGACCCCCCGCTGCCGCGACCACCCAAGACCACTAGTGCTTCTCCACTCTAGCTTCATCTCGACTTAAAAGTACTCATTTCCTTTTAGCATGACGCCAAAACTTGTTTGTTTTGGCACCTGCTAAAAGGAAACGTGCGCTTTAATGTCAGACAGTCACGACTCGTTGTCCTCGGCATTTTCTTGTCGCTTGATTCGTCGTCGAATTCCCTCGATTGGTATAAACCTTACTTCTTTTTTTTTTTTTTAAAATTTAATTATCTTTCTGATTTTTCGCTTTTGCGATTAGTATTAGTTTTAAGGGTTTAATTTTTATTAATGTTGCTGTTATGTATGTGCAATTGAGTATTAGTCCTTAATTATTTTTGGTTCTTCGACCTAGCCGGTCGACTATATTGTATGAATTTGTTAAATGTGAATTTCAGTTCTTCGACCTAGCCGGTCGAGTAGTTTGTTGTTGTCTATTAAGTTCTGATTTTTTTCGACCTAGTCGGTCGATAGTTAAGTCTTTATGTTGATTTCATGAAAAAAAATTAGTTGAATTGTTTATATAGTTGTTATTAATCGTGATAGTTTAACGATGTTCGTTTAGTTTCCGTTTCGAGTATTGGCTTGTAAAATTTAGTTGTTGTTCCATGTTACTTTGCACAAATCGAACTCATTCTAATCTACTTTGTATGAATACTTAGTCCGATTACATTTTGAGTCTTGTTTCTACTTTGCAAGTTCATATTTGGTTGAGATTTGAGTGTATAAGTTGAATTTCAGTCATATATAGATAAAAGATGAATAGTTGAGTTTAAAGTACATGGTTGTTGGGTACTTTACTGTTCAAACATGCTAGAAATGCAACTGCTATGTTTTGTGTCAGAATTTGGTGAAAAATAGAATGTTTTGGCACACAAAAGTTAGTCCTTTTGGACAGATTTTTGGTGAACTAAAATATGTCAGAAAGGACTTATTTTTCCTACTTAAAGAGTTCATTTTTTCACACTTGAGGGGACACATATTTAGAGTGGCTTGAACACACATCTTTGCACAAAAATCAGCAGCTTAATATATATATAGCAAGCCGGATTTCAGATCTTAGTGAGTATTTTTTTTTAGTGCAAAAACTTTGACAAAAATAGAAACATCTATTAGGCAATGTATGAGGTTGATAGCTATTAGTTTCAAGCATTTTTGTTGAGTTTTATGGGTTGTCTTAACACTTGAGTTGTTGTTGTTTCTGTTGTATTTGCTGCTGAATTTATGTTGCTGCACTATTGTATTTTTATCATTCTGCAAACCAGGTAACTTTCAAATCCTTAATTTGCAGATTCTTGATGATAATAAGGATTATTTGATCCCGGTTTGGTTGATGGAACATGTTAGATTTGATTTTATTTCAAGATGAATGTTATATTACCGTTATCATCGTGTAAATATGTCAGAAACTGGTTAAATTATCGTTTCTTCTTTCTATATATAATTGAAATTGTATTTTATTAAATTTACATAGTTTAAGGAAAAGATAGAAACCTCATTTTTAGCCATGTTTGTTTAGATTGGGATCTTTTATGTGAGTTATTTTTAAGGTTCATGTATAATTATCTAGGAAAGACTTCTAGCTTCAAATGTTTTGATGCTTTAAGTTATAGTCAACATAATGTTATTATATGGTTCTTCTCTTTAGCACTAAAGGATTACCGTTTTTTGTAGTTTTTATACGTAGTTGCGATTTGTAATTATGAAAGTGGATCCAAATGCTTAAGGTGTTTACGTTACTAATGAGTTGATAGTCTGAGTAGTACCGTGTTGGTGTAAATTAGTAGAAATATTATGTTAGTCCTTAAGAAATAAATTGATTTAGGAGGTGAAAGAGCAAAGATAATAATTAGCATGTGAGTTTCTTTTTACGAAAAACGATTTTAATTTGGACATCATCGTGATGAGCAATCTGGGCTTAGAAGAATATTAGTCACTTTGTGTTGTATTTGTCATTGAGGCTCTTAAGCAACATGGGTAAACAAGCTAAAATCTGTAGGTTCAATGACAATAGAAGTAAGCGGGTTTTTTTTTAAAATCAATAGATTGTCTTTTGTTAAATAAAATAAGTGGCCTAAAACCATGAAATTTAGCATAAGCTTTTTCCGGGTTTAATGTCTTGCATTAGTTAAAAAATAATTTTAATAATGTCATATTTTGTTCCCTTTTTTGGTCAAATAAGTAATAAAAAGTTTAAGCACTTTTGCTATTAATTTGAACGCTAGGCAAATAGTAGGCACGCTTTAATAACATTCAATAAATTAATCAAATAATCTCATGCCTTATCCATTGATTTTAGTTAATTTATAATCTAGTTAATTCTCATAATCGCGTATTCGCTTGCGTAATGCGATAGTAACTTTTAATAAATTTTAAAAAAAATTAATTAATTACGTCGAGTGTAGTAACTTTCTTTTTAAAAAAAGAAGTAATAATGTGCTAATAATTCTTGTCATAATTGCGGATTCGCCTGCGTAGCGCTGTTATGATAAAATTAATAAATTTCGTTTCGATCACACATTCGCTTGGTAGTGTGGTTACGACATCTTATTTCAAAGTTTTCTTTAGTTTTTCTAATAATCAAGATATAAAGGCGGACAAGTAAAACATAGAAACTAATAAAGCACAATTTATTCAGAATTAATTCAAGCCAAGTTTAAGTCAATAAAGTGACCGTGCTAGAACCACGGGACTCGGGGAATGCCTTACACCTTCTCCCCGGTCAACAGAATTTCTTACCCGGACTTTGTTTTCGCAGACCAATAATAAAAGAGTCAAACCTTCCTTTGACTAGGGATTCAAATAAAAGGTGACTTGGAACACCAAAAAATCAATTGCAAGTGGCGACTCTGAATATAGCAAAATAATCCCTATTTCAAAATTATCACTTTAATTGGAAAAACTCTTTAACCCACAATCCATATAACACATACATCTTTTGGGGAGTAGAAAAGGGGTGTGACAGCTCTGGCGACGCTGCTGGGAAAAACCAGAATTTGAGCTTGTACATGTTGACTTTTTATTTGGCTTCATTAATTTTGTATATATTGTGATTTATTTCTGCCTAATGTGCTACTTGCTCGCTTTTTACGGCTTTGATATTGTTGAACTGTACATATAAATTGTCTTCTCACGCACCCCCTCTGAGTCTTCTTGAAACTAAAAATTGGACATTTGCTTGACATATCCCACTTTCTTTGAGATAGCCAAGGTGCTTGTGACCCGGTGAAGGATTTTAGTCACACATGTTTTAGGTGGGGGGCACCACTAGTTAAGCCGGAAAGCAATGCTACCGGTATACTGACCCTCCTCGGAAGTTGTCCGCTCGAGTAAGCCAGTCTAGATACATTCTCCACTAGGATTTAAACCTAGAAGAACAAAACTCATGCCGGATATCCCTAGTAGGTTCGCTTTATTTGCATCACGTGCATTTAACTTAGCGAAACTCGACACAGGGGTCGAGTCTGTATAAGACATGCATCCTCTTTGAGACCATCATGTCCACTTTTTTGCTACTTGTTACATCATTGGAAGGCTTGCTTGCGTTGTTGACCGGCTTTAGAAAATAGTTGAGCGGTATTTCAAAAAAAAGAAGAAAAAAATTCTCCTAGTTTAGTACAAATAATCTTTTTTTTACTAAGATTTTGTAGTTGTGTGGCGTGAGGTGTAAAGATTAATTTCATAAAAAGTCAAAAGAGAATAATACTCAGTTTCACCGAACTACGCGGGTCTGATTCTCACCGGATGTGAGATACGTAGGCAAACTTCATAAGTTTCGGCCCCTATTTTTTAAAAATCCAAAAAAAAAATTCCTTTAATTCATTCTTTAGAAGTCTTTTTTTAGAAATCCCAAATAAAAAAATATTTAAGCCCAAAAATATTTTCTTCCATTTTAAAAGAGAATAAAATCAAAATCGGAAAAATATTTTTCTACCTTCTTTTTAGAAGTCTTTTTCCCAAAATTAAAAAAAAAATCAAAAACTCAAGGTTCAAAAAATATTTTCTTTCTTCTTTAGAAGTCTTTCTTTCAAAAAAAAGAAAAAAAAATATTTTGGAAAAAAAACTAGAATCAAAAATCAAAAATATTTTCATTCTTTCAAAAATTGAAAAGAAAATTCAAGATTCAAAAAAAAAAAAAATTTTTTTTCTTTAGAAGTTTTCCTTTCATAAATTCAAAATAAAGGTCCAAATATCCCCTCCCCCCCAAAAAAGTTCCTTTCTTCTTTAAAAGTTTTTTCGAAATTCGAAAAAAAAAGATTTATATTCTTTGGTCACCTTTTACTGTTTGCCCTCGTATTCCGGCCGTTTTTCCAAGACAACCTTAAAATCTTCCTGGGAAGTACCGAAGGGCTATTTTTGTTAAAGTAGCCATTTTTAGTTTGTCTATTTCTTATTTTACTTTTTTATTTTTATTTTTATTTTGTCCCCATGCTTAGCCGTTTTTACTGAAAAATCCTCTAAGCCTTTCGTGAAAAAATCAAAAGACCGTTTTTATAATAATAGTCATTTTCCTACTTTTTGAGTCTGCTAATTTCAAAATAGTAAATAAATCGAGTCTTAAATGGTGTTTTTCTTTTTTAAAATAAATAAAAATGATTAATCAGAATTTTATATAGCTTAGGAAAGTCCTGACCCCTTTTTATCTTATTCTTAGTTTCACCATGAATTCTCCACAAAGAAGCAAGCAGAAAAGGGTATGTACAAAAATAACCTTAAAAGCTAATACTTAGAATATTAATGTATAAATATTTCTTATTATTTTTAGGATAATTTCTAATATATAGTGACTTTAGGGGTGTATGTTTTTATATTTGTTGAATAATTTTTAATATATTTAAATTATATTAAAATAATTAAGTACTTTTAAATTTTATTTTCATATTTTACTTAGATAAAATGAAAAGATTTAATTATTGTGTGTAATAATAATTTTTTGTGAATATTTATTTACTTATAATATCAACTATTAAATAAATTTATTCATGTACTTATTCGTAATTTGATACTTAAAATCACTTCCTGAAAAGCTTGGTCAAACATAAATTATTATTCAAAAGTGATTTTCAGAGTGATTAGTCCAACACGGGCTGCTTCTCTTTAATAAGTTAATTTTATGTCCAAACGCCTACTTAACGGGGCTCCAACGATGATTAAACACATAGTGGGAATAAAAAAAAAAGAAATACTACTCCTATGAATATAAGTAGGGAAATAGTAGTAAATTGAGACAGAGAAAAGAAAGGAAGAAGATATAAACGAGGGTGCGTTGTAGCGTGACTGTCAAATCTACATATTCTCTTTCTCTCTTTCTCTTTCTCTTTCTCTTTCTCTTTCTCTCTCTTTTGGGAGATTCGATTCAATCGCCGATCATTTCGGCTTTTCCAATCTATGTCTACTGCCTCTCTTCCCTAACTATAATGTTCTCAGATTTTCAAGGTACGTTCCCTATTCAGCTTTATATATTAATAAATATGTTTAATTATTCACTGTTTTTTCTTCTCTTTTCTCTTTGTTTTGAGTGTGAGAGCTCACATGATAAAACTTCAAATCTCTATGTTTACCTTCTAAAGTCTCCATTTTTATAGCTTTCTCTCCCTCAATTAGTATTTCCATGTTATTTTCCTGAATTTTCAATGAACTTTGAGACTTCTTCTTTTTACTACTCTTCTTCCCCCTAAATTTGGTGTTTTTTTTAATTCAATGTTTTGGGAATTTAAGCTTCTGCTATTTTGAAAGACTTCTCTACAAAAATTTCAAATTTGAATTCTGTTTTGTTTCTTCTTTATGATTTGTTATATATCTGTGTTTCCGAAAATGCGTGTAATTTTTTGACTTTTATTTTTGTAGTTCAAAAAAAGGAATTTTTTCAGATTTCAAAAATGAATTAATTATTTTTTTTTCTACGTTATAATGTTGGATTATGTGTTAGAAACGTTTATGTGAAGAGATAGTAAATATTAATATGGTCAATTTCATTACTGATTAACGTTAAGAAGTTGAATTTCTTAATATTCGTGAAAATAACAAACAAAAAAAGAGGTACTTATTTTGGACATAAGGGGGTAATGTTTTTCTTTTCACCCTATTTTTCTCTCAAAGTTTTTTTTCTACCCCTTATAGGGGTGGGGTATGGGGGGTTGGGTGGGTGGTTATAGTGAGTCTCTGTGCATTTTCTTGAAAAGAATACCCATATGAGAGTTATGGCCAAATCTGCACTGCAAAAATAGACTGGTCATTTCTGGGTCCGGAGATTCTTGTTTCAAATACTCTGAGCTTAGTTAGGCCTTTAGCTTAAGGGAGTATACACACAGTACGCACTCAAAAGGTTCCCTTTTTTGGAAAATAGGATCTGTTTTTTTACATCTCATCATACCTAAAATAATACACACATAAACTTGAGTAGTAATAAAATTAACAATAATAATAATAATAATTGCATACTCCATGTTCTTACCTCCATCCTTGTTAAAAAGTAGAACCCATGGCTGAGAAATCATGATTTCTATTTCAGAATGTTGTCTTTTTTGTACAACTTGTTTTTAAACAAATCAAATAAAAGAACACTTACCCTGTTTTGTCTCTTAGGGTTCGTTTGGTTTGAAGGCAAGTTATCCTGCTATTATTTCTTATTATCTGTTTGGCATGTCATATTACTCATGGGATTATCAATTTTACTTCTTTCTCTCAGGATAACTTATTTTGGGACTACTATTCCATCATCTAGCAAATACAGTCAGACCTCTATATAACATTATCTCTATATAACAACACTTCTCTATAAAAGCCAAGCTTTTTCGGAACCAATTTTTATGTTATGGTATAATATTTGTTCTCTGTAACAATACTTCACTATAACATTCAAAAATATTCGGAACAAACAAGGTTGTTACAGAGAGATTTGACTATATAAGTTATCCTGTTACTATTTTTAATTCTGGGATAACTTATTTCAGGATTAGATACCAAATAAGAGATAAGATGGTACTAAATTTATAACCCAGAAATATTTTACTTATCCATCGTACCAAACGGATCCTTAGTCTTTTCTTATATTATATTATAGAGATGTACAGATGAGAAGTTATCATTATGATTATTTTTTTCTTAAACTAGGTTTAAAAATACTCCCTTTTTTTTTTCTTTTTCTGCTTTTCCTAATTATTGTCTTCTATTTTTGTGGTCCTTTTGTTTGGGATCTACTTTTGCAGAACCTGTTTAGAATTGAAAAGAGGATTCTTTGCTTCACCAAGTAAGGGCCAAAAAACAAAAAAGGAATAATGGAGAGAGATACATTTTCAGGCTTAGGTAATGGTACTCAGGTAGATGGAAAAGTGTTTCAGACATTTCAGAAGAGTTTTGTACAAGTGCAGAACATCTTGGATCAGAATAGGTTGCTAATCAATGAGATTAATCAGAATCATGAGTCCAAGATTCCTGATAATTTGAGCAGAAATGTTGGTTTAATCAGAGAGCTTAACAATAATATCAGAAGAGTTGTTGATCTTTATGCTGATCTTTCTTGTAATTTCACAAAATCAGTGGATGCTTCATCTGAAGGAGATTCAAGTGGTGTTTTGAGATCAGATGGAAAAGCTAGTCACAAGAGAAGCAAGCCTCATGTTTAAAAGGGAAAACAAAAAGAAAAGGATTGAAAAGTTAAGTCCTTTTTCTTGATTCTTTTATCATTGTGGAAACAAGAAAATCCCCCAAATTCTCTGAGGTAGAAGAACATTAATTAATGATTAGATAATAGTATAACCCTTTTTTATTTTTTATTTTCCTGTAGTTGTACTTTACTCAAAAATAATGACCCCCCAAAAATGTGCTCCTTTGTTAATTCACCTGCAGATCCAAAAAAAAAACTTTGTATCTTCTTATCTTGTTGGTAAATCCTTGATCTTGTTTACAGTTCAAAATCAAATGAGCTGTTGTTTGTTTCTATTTTATTGTTTCTTTTTGAATGAGCACAAATATATTGATTTTTGTTTAAAAGGATGTTGTGTAAATGTTTTCACTTTTTAAGATTGTCAAAAGCCTAATGATATTTGTTGTATTGGTCTTTACAGATTTTTCCCATCATTCTCTTCTAATAAAGTTTCTTCCATACCACTTTTTGCTAAACTCCTTTTGTTCCTTTTGCTCAAAGACAGATTTCCTTTCCATATTATTTTGGTGGTGAAAACTGCAACTAGTGGCAGACACTGTTTTAAGTCCTCCATTAAATCAAAGCTCTTTTATTTTTGTTTTTTATGGCTTCGAGCTAGCTTGTGTGCACCTCGATTTATGGGATACCTGTCATCTTTCATCAGCAACAGGTACCAAGTAATTCTCAAAATTTGGACAGATGGGAAGAAATAACCTAGTGTATTTTGCGGAGGCGGATCTAGGATTTCAAACTTATAGATTTGGAATTCTAATCGTTTTAATTTACTGACTTCTAAATTAATAATTCATACATATTCAATGAATTTTTTAAAGAGAAATACATGATTCAAAACAAAGCTATTGGATTCGATCGAACTCGCTCTCGGCAGTCTAGCTCCGTCCGTCTCTAGTGTTTTGTCTCCGTTGAAAATTGAACCTGAGACCTCATAAGTTTTCACCCCACTTTATTGACCACTAGGCTATACCCAAGGTGCAAATCAAAGCTAACATGAGCCATCAGAATGTAAAGTTCTTGATAGGAAGTGTTTTCCTTTAACTGAATCCTACAAGTATTATAATTTTGAATTAGTCGGACCAGTAAATTTTACAAAAGATATGATTAAACCAAAAAAAATCAATTGTATATATCCTCCCCCCACCCCCTCAATTTATGAATATCTTTTTTGGGGAAAGTTATTATTGGTGATTTTCATGTGGAGAAAGAGAACAAATGGAAAGAAGGGGTACTTTGATTGAAACATACATTTCTGCAAAGATGCTCTGAGACATTTGAGGAGAGAAAGCAGCTTTTAGATTAGATCTTTTTAGTTCCCAATCACATAGCACCACAGAATAGGAATCTCAGATGAGAAATGAGGGGTCTTTTGACCAAAATTTTAGTAAATACATTTAAAATTTTCTATAACAATCTCGTTTGTGTCGAATATTTTTGAATGTTATAACGAAGTGCTATTATAGAGAATATATATTATAACATAATATGAAAATTTGTTTCGAAAAAACTTAATTTTTATAATAAAGTATTATTATAAATGGATGTTGTTATAGAAAGTTTTTTCCACCCATTTGTTTATGTTTGTTTAATGTTTGTTCCGTCCAACGATAGTCTTATGGATGTTATTGATAGGGAAAGAAATGAATAAATAATTCATTTGGTGGAATTTAAATATTACAAAAATAGAATTAAAAAAGGAAGTTTGGGGGTTCAAACAAGGCATTAGATTTCTAAGGGACAAACATATGTGAATAGTGATTCTCAACAATATGACAAAGGGCCCCAAATTGCTTTCTTTTGAGATAGAACTGAACTGAACTTCAAAATGCTTATCCCCTTTCTCTACTTAGGTTTCTTTCTCCTTTGCAAATTGCAATAAAGGCGCTTTTATTACTGGCTTCCATTTGATCCCACAAACATATCCGCTGGGCCCGTTATTAGTGACAGAACTAAAAATTTATATAAAGGTATTATAGGGATGGCAAGCGGTGCGAGTTCTATCTTAACTCGTAAAATTTTAAATAATAATAATTTAACTCGAATCGCACCGCACTCGCCAAAACTCAAACTTGTACCGTACCCGTATACATCCAAACCCACACCGCCCCCATTGCCATCGCCATCCCTAAAAGGGAATAGAAAATACTTAAGTATTATTCTTCGTATATAAACTTTTGATTTAAAGCTTTCATTTTATTAGATTTTTTTCTTATGTTAAAATTATTCAACAATTTAAATTTAATAAAAAACTCATTTTTTCCTTTTTTTATACAGTATAATTTTTAACAAAAAGGATCCAATTAAACTTCCTTTCTTCAACTTAGCTTCGCCCCTGCCTTTTCATCTTCTTTTCCTTCTAATGGAAGGAAAACTCAATATCCCTTTGAGAAAATATGGCAAAGTTGGAAAGGTGTAGTAATTACTAATTAGTCCCTGTACTTAAGGGGTAGAGGTGTTCATAATTTGGTTTGAATATTTTTCCATGAAAACAAAGTAAATCAAATAAGTTTTTGGAACAAAACCAATTGAGTCGATTTGTTAACGATTTAATTTTTGTCGTATATTTTTTTTAGTACTAAACATACAATGTCACACACATATTCTGACGACTGCATTTTGACATAACACTTTCAAAAGCAGTTACTTTTTGAGAAAATATATTATTTACCAATATTTATTAATATCAATTTAATTAAATAATAATAAATAATTTAAGGATTCAATTAAAAATAAATTATTTTTAACAAGAAGAAGATTCTTGGACTTAGCAAAATAATACTACCAATCAACTTAGATTATAAAGCCAAAGAACAAGATTATTGTTGTAGCAAAGAACTAGAGTATCAATTAAGAGTGCAAACGATTAATATGCATCATAAAATTTTAAAAATTTCATGTGTGTATATATATATATATATATATATATATATATATATATATATTTAAAATATGTATTTTTATAGCCGGTCTTGGTTCCATTTAAAATTATATTTTTACCTAAAACCAAAGCAATAACAAATAAATTTGATTCAAAACTAAAATCAAATCAAATCAAAAGGATATTGGGTTTTTTTTGTCGATTTTATTTGGTTCTCGACTTGGTTTAGTTTTCGATAGATACTAAGGAAATCGGCTGATCCAACTACATAACAAATACAAACATAAACATAAAAGATACTAAAAAGTTGCCCTCCATCATTCGTCCTTCAAACTACACATCAATCATCCTACACAATCAATTATTCATAAAAGAGAAATGATTTACAAAAATCAGTGAATAAAATATAGCGATTAAAAAAAAGACCTAGGAACGAGCAACGAGAATTTGTCTCCCACCTTAAAGTACCAATTTTCATGAACAGTCCTGGTTAGGGGTGTCAATTAGCGGGGTGGATTGAAGAACAATAATAATATACCCAGTATTATCCTAATGGACAGGACAACAACAAATAGGATTCCTTTAATAGTTTGTGAGCGCTAACTTTAGATCAATTAAGAGTAAAGGTTGAGCTACTAACTTTTAATCATACAAAGAAGAGTGAAAATTTGCTGTTAGGGTACGTGTTCAAGAAAAATATCATTGATGCCCCGAAAATTTGACATAAAAAGACAAAGACAATGCAAACATTGCTTTGTTGGTGGACCCTCTCAATATGGGATCCTAATTTCTGATGTGAGAAAACAAAGTGTGCCCAACATATAATGCTTTGTTTCTTTTTTGTCTTCACTCACAGTATCGGCATTCCCACTTTTATTCTCTAATAAAAATAATTTTATATTTAGAGTTCGAATTAAACCTCTAATTAAATATAGAGGAGTACTTACCCCTCGAACAAAACCTCACTTGGTTACTTGAAGCACACACTTTTGTAGTTACCACCTTTATAATCTATTTTGTTCATTCTTGAACAATCGTTGTTTAGGTTGATTTTTAAGCTAGTTAAATTAATTTTTAAGCTCTTTTTAATTTTTTTATTGTTTGATAAAGTTAAGAAGTAATTAAAATTTGCTTATCAGAAGTTAAAAGCAATAAGCTGAACAATTTCAGTCTATTATTTTTTTGCTTAAAAATTATTTCTGCTAAAAATTACTATTTTAAGCCAATCCAAACGGGATGGGAAAAGAAAGTGTAATCATCATTTCGTCTGTTGACTTGTAAGATACTCGAGTCATCCACCATTAGTATTTTCATTGGTATACTTTAGTCTTGTCATAACTATTGAATCATTGATAAAAATAACTTTTTTGTGTTTATAATTTATACTAATTGTCCAATAAAAGTAATAACGATATTATGACCAGATTTATTTTATGAATAATCAGTTAAAAAAACAGTAATTTAAAAATGACAAAGATATTTACTGGCTTTTATTAGAATCATCGTAAGCTACGTAGAAACACAATTTGAAAAGAGACCTTTATATGGTAATATAAAATTTGGGGACGAGAATAATACTATTTCGAACATTCTAGTTTCTTCGAGGATGACAATAAAAGCATTCAAATAAGAACGTTAAATGTCTTTTCTTTTCTTTCTTTTTCCTTTTTTCTTTTCCTCTTAATTTCCTTAAAGTAAAGCATATATCTTCCCTTCTGATAGTCCAAAATTGTGTTTTTTTGTTCCGTCCAGCATTCAGTATTTATATTAAAGTTGATAGAGTAAATTAGAATTTGCGCCAAAAAGTTTCATACCGGAAGGAAATTAAAGCGAACAAAGACGATGTTGTAATCATGACTCAAACGCAAAATATATTATTATGAATGAAGGAGTACTTACCTCTCTACCACAACTCGTATCGATCCTAAAATTGTGCTATTAATATCCCAATTTCAGTTTCATTGTCATAATTCATTCTCTTCCTGTTGTCCCACGGAAACAATTTGCACTTTTTGAGGTAATTTTTGGTTTCATATTTCCTCAATGCAATTATTGATGAATCAATAAGTTGAATGTGTAATCTAGACCACAAGTGCCACATTTGGTTGCATCCACTACTTGTCCTTTCAACTTGACTTATTAGGCGCTCTTATAAACTATGGTGAGTCATAACTTATAACTCTACCCTTTTTTTTATCTCCAACAACAACTAGTAATAAACTAGGAAAAGAGACCAGAGGGTATGGAGTCGCCGACAAATATTGTGGTGGAATAATAAGTATTCTTTCATCCTGCACTAGAAGTTTAGGGTTCGAGTTCTAAGTATGAAGTCGTCTTTATTAAGAATCGTTTTATTCCTCAATTTTCTGATATGCTTACTTTTATATATTTTGACATCCTTTAAGTAGAATTGTGGTTTCGCCATTGATCGTACTCCAATGTGGTATTAGACACCCGGTAAAAAAATAAAAAGAAAACTGGCAAAAGAAACCATTATCAATAATAATAATAAATAAACTTAAAAATCTTATTCCCTTCTTTTATTTTTGTTGGTTTTAATATCCCATCCAATAACTCGAAGAGAAAACAAAGAAAAGGAAGTTAAAGACGGTGTTTTTTGAGGACCAAAGATCTTGACAACTACGCAAAGCATAAAGGGAAGCCAAGTCTACCAAATCGAATAGTAGTAAGGATTTATACACTGAGAAATGAATAGTTCTTACACGTTTATTGTGTTTTAATCCATTATAATAGGTTATTAAACCAAAATTACTATAAATAAATTATACAAAAAAGGAAAGATGGTCTATCAAGGGCATATATGTCATTTTAAAAAAAATTCCTATATTATTTGTAATTCTTAAATGCAAACTATCATTGATACACATGGAATTCAAATTCTTATAACTACAACACACCTTTAAATATTACTCCATGTTGATTAGACTACTTTTATGGAGAGTACTGCATGCAAATAATCATTTCAAACGTTCATTTTTCTCAGTTGGTAAAATTGTTAATTTTGGTATTGTCAACTAGAAGTTTTCACAGAGAAAGTAAACTTAATTTTTTAAATAATATTGCAACAAAAGGCGATATTAAACCTGCTATTCGGGTCGGGCTAACCGGTTTACAACCCAGTTCCACCCGAGTCAGCCTGGTTCAACCTGTTACTGTAGAAAAATGAGGCGGGTTGGGATGGGTTGGGCGGGGAGCGGGTTTTACACGAACACATTTTGGATATCGGTACACCGGAACCCGCTAAGCTCGCTAACCCGTTAACGGGTTCTTAACGGACTGCAGCCCAGTTCAGCCCGATATCTGTTAAAAAAAAAATTTAATATTTTTTTTATTTTCTGACTGTTACCAACGGTCAAATTCAAAAATGACCGTTGGCCAACGACCTTTTTTTTGCAGAAATGTCCATTTCGACCTACCCCTTAAGAAAGTAGCCCTCCACTCTTAATATTTGATAAATTATAAATTTAAACTTTTAAAAATTATAAATAGCCCCCCTTCTTCTTCAATATTCATCACAATTCATTCTCTTACTACTCTTATTCTTTCTCAATTCTCTCTTGGTATTATTGATTATTGCTCTTAAATTCTCAATTACTAATTATTTCAAGTTTCATCAAATATTTAGTTTAGCCATTACAAAATTATTATTATCAAGTATTCTAATTCAAGTGAAGTGTGGTATCAAGTACTATCAACTATCAAGTATCGGTCTATCAATTGAAGTTTGATTTTCTATATCAAAATTAGTGCGGCATCCGGAGTCTCGGTACACTCGTTCCATCACTTTCTCTTCTTTGGTGTACACTTATTTTATTATTTAGAATTACTAATTTAATTTTATAATTTAATTTACATAATGAATTTACTTAGAGCAGCCAAAAAAGCGTGTACTAGTAGAGGTGGTAGTAAGAAAACTTCTAAAAAATCAAGAGGTGGTGTTGGTTCTTCTAGTAGCTTTACGAATATTTCATAAAGTTCCCCCAAAAATTTAAATGTAGATTATGAGCGACTTCAAGAAAATTATGGTATAAATGATGATTTAGATGATAATTTAGATGATATTCAATCACCCGATAATCTTGAAAGACCACCAGCTACACCTGGTAATACTAGTCAAACTCAAAATATTAGGGGTGGAACAAGTAAGTCTCCCCTCCTTATTAAGAAGAATCGAAGATTAAGAAGTAAGTGTTGAAATTTTTTTAACCGACTAGAAGAACATAAAAATTATGTAAAATGTAGACTTTGTAAGGAAGTTTATAAACATGAGCCCGGGAAGGGTGGGGGAACGGGTCAACTTCACAGGCATATGGTAGATCTCCACCCTCTTGATTGGGGAGTAGATGAGGAAGATGTGAAATAAAAACTTAACCCGAACACTGGGGGTTAATGGGTAAATACGATCTTAAGAAAGATCGGGAGGAATTAGCTAAAATGATTGTTTTAGGTTGTTTACCTTTTAGTTTTGCTTCTTCACGTATCTTGTTACTTATATTCAAAGAATTTATAACCATTTGTTTAAAGATATTCCTAGAAGTACTTGTAGATCTGATATCTTTAGGCTTTTTGGACAATATCAGACATATAACGTTATTTGTTCGTCAGTCTTTCTTGTAGAGTTTCTCTTACTTCTGATATTGGTCGTGCTGTAAATGAAAATGATTATTTGAATGTTACATGCCATTGGATAAGTGATAATTTTTGTATGCAAAAACGTATTATTGATTTTAAATATGACGAAGATCAAATTCATACTAGTACATTTATAAGTAATACTATCCATGAAGTTGCTATATTTTATAACCTTGCAGAAAAAGTTTTGTGTATGTCCTTTGATAATGCTTCTAACAACAATGCTTCTATTACAATATTAAAATTGCATCTACATCCACCGCTTCCTGAAATATTTCATGTTAGATGTGCATGTCATATTTATAACTTGATTGTGAAGAGTGATCTTGAATTATTTAGAGATGAAATTACTTTAGTTAGGAGAGCTGTTGGTGTAATTCAAGGAAATAATAAAAGTGCCAGATTAAATGCATTTAAGGAAAAAAGTGTACAATATGGACTAAAACCAAGACTCGCTTGAAGAAATAGTTACTAGGTGGAATTATACTTATTTATTCTTAAGATATTGTTATAAATATAGAATGCCTATAAATGAAGTTGTTAATTCTCATTGTACGGATCCTAGCCATTTTGTTAACATCCAGAACTTGGGATATTATTGAAGATGTTGTACAATTTTTACAAAAATTTTATGTGACTATACTTGAATTTTCTGGAGCTTATTATCCTACAATTGCAAATGGTTTAGTTCATATTGCTGAAATTTCTCTTTTACTACATAATTTGAAGAGGAGCGAAGGATATACTTCTGTTGTTGAATCTATGCTAGATAAGTTTAAAAAATTTCTACCAAATTCTCCCTATTTACCTAATTGGTGCTATTTTAAATCCTACTATCAAAATGATACAATGTCGCCAATTAATCAGTGTTTTATACACTTATATAGATATTGGACCAACTGAAACTCATGATATTGACACTTGTATTTATGATCTACACCAATATTTACAAACTTTATATAATTATTATGCTAACATTGTTGATGCTTCTTCGGTTGTAGATGCAAATATTCCTTCAAGTAATACTTCAACATCTGGAACAACTTTGGATGATGATGATGGTGTTCAAGATTATTTGATTCGGTCTACACTAGGAGAGCATCAACAAACCAGTATCAGGAATATGGATGAACTCCAATTCTACTTGCAAAAGTCACCAGACCCTCACAAAGGGTTTTCTACTGCTGGGTTGGTGAATGAGTAACTCAAATGAATTTCCTATTCTTTCGGCCATGGCTCAAGACGTGCTAAATGTGCCGATTTCAACAGTCGCATCAGATAGCGCATTTACCTAAGCAAGGCAGTAGCTAGGAGATACCCGCCATTCATTAGGAAGCAACGCATTAGAAATTCTAGTGTGCTTCACGGATTGGATAAGATCAGAACGGCGAAATCAAGGGTGTGACGAGGTAGATGAAGTGGAGGGCCAAGAAATTGGAGATATAATGATTTATGGTTCCGATTCAACAATGCCGGAAACCAAGAACCTCATGTTGACATGGATGAACTTACAAAAATGATGCAAATCATGTGATGTACTATTTCTTATTTTTTATAATTGTTGTAAACTTTTAATTTGCAAGTTCAAAAATCAAAAAAAGAACTTGCAAATTAATTTGAAATCAAATGAAATCATTCAGATTTTGATCATTAAATATTGTGATTTCCTATTAGTCTTATTAAATAATTTTTTTAGCCACTTACTTTCAATTTTCAATTTTAGAATTTTAAAATTCAAATTTCAAATTTAAAACTTTATACTTTAAAGTTTAAACTTCAAAGTTTAATTCTAACCCTTAATTCTAAGCCTTAAAAGTTTGCAAACACTTAAGTATCAATAACATTGGATAAGAAAAATAAAATGTAATTAAAAAAAAAGTTATATATAGCCCGACCCGCTCGAACCTGTACGGCCCCAGGAAAACCCGAGAAAACCCAGCCCGCTACCAGCCCGCTAACCAGCCCGGCCCGTTAACGGACATGCTAATTTTTTTTGTGTTTAGCTCGTCCCAGCCCCCCGTTAAACATCCATAGGAGATATTGATAAATATTTACAAGATTTTCGTATTTATCTGTAACGACCCGGTCTGTCGTTACGTAGAACCAGCATTATAATTATTTTTATTGACTTGTCATAGGTTGTTATTCTGTTATTGATGTGTTAGAGTTGATAGGCTTGAAATCTAATGGTTATAATGAGAATTTAGTCACTTAGTCTTTAAAAATAGTCTTAGAGTTGGAAAAGTCAACTGAGAGTTGACTTATTGGTAAACGACCTCGGAATGCGGATTTTATGGCTCGGATAGCTTTGTTAGGTGATTTGGGACTTAGGAGTGTGTTCAGAATAATTTTGCAATGTCCGGTGTAGAATTAGGTTTGAATTGGCGAAAGTTAGTTTTTGGTGATTTCCGGTCGGCAGTGAAAAATAGGATATCTGGGCCGCAATGGAATTCTGACAGTTGAACAGGTTCGTAATGTCATTTTGGATGTGTTTGCAAAATTTCAGGTCAATCGGAGTTGTTTTGGATAGTTTCGGCATCATTGGTGGATTTTAGAAATTTCAAAGTTCTTAGGCTTGAATCCGATGTAATTTTGGTGTTTCGATGTTAGTTTTGGTGTTTTGAGAGTGAAAATAAGCTTCAATGATCTAATGTAACGTGTTAGTATGTTTGGTTGGGGTCCCGAGGGGCTCGGGATTGATTTCAAATGGTTAACGGGAAGCTCGGAGTTGAAAAGGTGCAGCAAGCAGCTCCTGGTTTCTAGTTACTGATGTAACCGCACCTGCGGATGTTTGATCGCAGGTGAGGGCCCGCAGGAGTGGAAGAAGGCTCCGCAGGTGCGAGATTTGGCCAGCCAGGGAAAAGGTCGCAAATGCGGATAGGGGACTACACCTGCGAAGTCGTAGGTGTGGAATTAGGCCGTTTAATGGAAAGTCGTAGGTGCGGAAACCCCTGGACAGTATTAAAATAAACCCTCTGCGACTTAAACCCCTTTTATACCATTTTCGTACGGACAAAGAGCTTTTGAGGCGATTTTTAAAGAGGAAAGTCAGTTTTCTTCATAGAGGTAAGTGTTTTGATCATTAAAACTCGTTTATGGGTGATTATAGAACACAATCTCGGCATTTAATTCATGAAAAATCAGTAGAAAAAGATGGGTTTAGGGATTGAGATTATGAGACCTTTAGGGATTGGTTTGATGGGTCAAACGAACTTCGATTTTAGTGTTCTTTATATGTACGGACTCGTGAGATGATGAAGAATAATTTTGTATAAAATTTTTTGAATTTCAGGATACGGGTCCGGGGGTCGGGTTTTGACCAATTTCGGATTTTTGAGCTAAATTTGATATTTTTCGATTGTTATTTATTCCTTAAGCATAAATTGATGATAAAAATCTGAACTTGTTAGATTTGGAGCCTTCGGAAGTTGATACGAGAGGCAAGCGTGTTGCAGAATAGTTTCCGGGCTAGTTTTGAGGTAAGTAATGTCTTTAAATCCTGTCCTGAGGGTATGAAACCCCGGACTATGCACCCTTTCACGGGTTTTTGAATGCAAAGATTGGAACTTTGGAAATATATTCCCTATTTAGGCAACTATTGAGTTGCGAAACCGATTTTTAAGCCTATGCTTAATAGTATTGATATATTTTGATATGATTTGGGTTGTAAGCCATGTTTGGGGACTAGTGCCGATCTGTTTACCCCTTGGGGGCTGTTTTCACTATTTTTTCTCACTTGATATGTTATGATTTTCACTCAGTCTTTTCTTGATAACTGTTTTGGACACTCAGAGTATTTTGAAACTATTTCTTGAAAATAAAACACTGTTTTGGGTCGAGAACCCGGTGTATTTATGGCCCGAAGGGCAAATTGAGAGTGTCTGACTGAGTGAGGCTGCAAACCTATATTGTGAGAATGCTATGATATGAGTGAGGCCGCGGGCCTATATTGTGAGTGATTTATGCCATGATGTGGCTTGTTATAATGCTTGGGGTGTAGGAGCCCCTCTGGAGTCTGTACACACCCCCAGCGCAGGTACCTAATGAGTGATGCCCGCGGGGCTTATGCTGGGTGAATGTGAGGATGCCTGATGGGCTGATATTGAGTGATGGTGAGGATGCCTGATGGGCTGATACTGAATGACTGTGAGGATGCCTGATGGGCTGATATTGAGTGATGGTGAGGATGCCTGATGGGCTGATACTGAATGACTGTGAGGATGCCTGATGGGCTGATATTGAGTGATGGTGAGGATGCCTGATGGGCAATGGTTACAAGAAACGACTTTTAGCCCGAGGGGTAGATTTATGAGGATTTTACTAAGTTTTTGAACTATGATTTACTTCGTTTTCAAACTGGTGTTACTGAGAATTTTACTGAGAGAGACTGATATTACACTTGTTTTCAAAGGATTTCTAGAAACTGATTTCGAACTTATTATTTGATGAATACTACCTGGTGACTTGGTGTTTACTGGTTTTGTGAAATTGTGTATCTGTACTGTGTGTTTTAAAATTCTCAGATTGTGATTTATTTTCATTACTATTGAGTTGGCGTACTCATCATTACTCCCTGTGCCTCGGTGCACAAATCCAGGTGACGGCCCGGAGCAGTAGCTGTCTCAGTTCGTTAGCAGCATATACGAGATTTCGAGGTAGCTGTCCAGCGTCCACAGCTTCTCCATTTCCCTTCCTTATTTAGTTTTAGCATTTCATTCCTAGACTTTATTTAAGACATTAATAGAGTTAGTTTTATTTCGTAGATGCTCGTGACTATGTTGACTCCAGTCTTGGGAGAGTTGTTTAGATTATTATTGGGGCGTTAAGACTTAAATAAATTATTTCTATGCTATGGTTGCTACTTATTATTAAATTGCGAACTTTTATAATTGAACAAATGCGTAGTAAGGTGATGGTTGGCTAGCCTAGTTTCACGATAGGCGCCATCCCAACCTGTTAGGATTTGGGGTCGTGACATTATCAATACTGTTTTAAAGTAATTTAAAAATTAAAATTAAAAGGTTTTCATCTATCCACACTATTTGAAGGCGATTTCAAACTAGAAAAATTCATATTCAGAAGTAATTTTAAAAAGTATAGTTTATTAAATCTCAAAAGTTGATTTAAGTGATGGATTTGTTCATACTATATTAGGGGGCTATCTCTTATATGCTTAATTGATGTGAAAATTTAATCCATATAGTTTGAACTCATTTTTCCCTGATAAGTTTTCAACTATCAATAAATTATCCTAAACATTAATTTTTATATTATTTCATTATGAAAATTAACATATGATAAATCTATAAAAAAATAAAAACACATCTCTTATCTTCTTAATTAAGAACAAAAATTAAAATCCCTATAATAATTTATATAGATTCTATCAAATGTTTGATATTTCATCACCAGTTAACATCATTTTAAACGAGTTATAATTTGAACTACTATATTGAATTACTACAATTTATATCATGTTAATATTTATTTAGTGCATTTGGTTCTCTTTGTTTGAAGTAGTAAATTACCCCTTTAGGGGTGCGAGTCCCCTTGAAAGTTCTCTTTATTTACTGTACTAAAAATTTCTCTTGATTTTGTTGTATACACGACATGAAGTAAGATAAATAGTAAGTTTTTTTTTCATCTTTTATCGTATTTTAAAGAATGATGTTGTTCGTGTTAACTTTCATCAAGTAGCTGATTGTTGTGAAACCAATTTGGATGTATTCAAGAATAGTTTACAGATAGATTGTTAGGCTTCTTATAGATGACTCTTGTAGCTTTAATGCTTTCTCTTGTAAAATATTCAAATAGGAAAATAATACCATTGAAATTGAAATTTTAATTTGATGTTTATGTTTGATATGGACGTTAAAAATGAGTATTATAGCACATGGTCTTTTTATGTTAATTGGAGCAATTTAAACAAATTATAATTTATATTTTAATTTTAAGTAAATTATTAAAATAAACTAATTATAAATTGTGATCCTCAATATTATTCTCTATTCGTGATTAAATGGATATAACAAGGATTAATTTCTTTATCAAAAAATTAATTAAACCTCGACAAATAATAATTTTAAAACTATAATATTGAGCTTGTATACGGACTTTTCCTCATCTAGTATTACGATAGACACTTACATTAATTATGTATCATCTTTAAAAATTATTGTGCACACGAAAGTGAAAACAAATCAAGGAAATGAAATGACCGTACTTTAATTTGCTCACCAATTTTGTTAGGAATTTCTCCTGTTTTAGTGAGGTAATCATAAGGAGATGTATATACGGTCAGACCTCTTTATAATAATAATTTATTATAAAAGTTAAACTTTTTCGGATCTAATATTTATGTTATGTTATAATATTTATTTTTTTTAATAATATTTTGCTATAATATCAAAATATATTCGAAACAAGCGATGTTGTTATAGAAAAGTTTGACGATATATATATTACTACCTTAGAGACAATGAAGAGGGGCCAGTTTTGTGTTGGTCCAAGAATCCAAGCCATGACAAACTAAACATGCTTTAAATATTAAACATTACATGTGAATTGGGAATCTGCTTTTTCTTCACTCTTTTGTCCCTTGCAGTTCCAGCAAATAGGTTAGATAAAGAAAACCACCCCCACCCCCACCCTTAAGGGGCGGAGTTATATTATTAATACGAGTTTACGTGGATTCAATAATTTTATTTGCCGATTATTATTATTATATTTCAATATTTTCTGATTTTTATGATGTTGTTGTTATTTTTATAATTTTTATTGATGATACTGATATATTGTCACTTCTCGTCTTTTTGAGCCGCGAGTCTATCGGAAATAACCTTTCTATTCCATTGGGGTATGGGTAAGGTCACCGTATATACTACCCTCTCCAGACTCCACTTATGAGATGTCACTAGATTGTTATTGCGGATTTAGTTGTTTTTGTTCGTATTCTATATTTGTATATAAATAAAATTACAAAATATTTATACAACAACATATTAATTATCCAGTAATATCCACACCGTGAAGTCTGGGGAAGATAATGTATACGAAGACCTTACTCCTACCTTGTGAGAATATTTATATTTAATTATAACATTAATTATTATTGCATATTAACTTAAAATCGTTGTAATCCACAAACTTCAAAACTTGATCGCCAATATAAACACCTCAGCTCCACCAATTTTCTATTTCCTTTTTGTTTGAAGTTCTAATTACACCTTATAGTTAAAAAGATTAAAATATTATACTAGATATGTTATGGTAATAGATTAGCTGCCTACATCACTTAATTAGTTGGATCCAGTTACTTTTGTCTCACTATAAATATACTAACATATTAGATTGATCATTGCCCATGCTTCTAGTGACTAATTATAGCTTACTAATTAAAATAATAGCCATGATAAAGGGATTATTTTATGTGGATAATGTACCAGAAAGCCTCAAGATAAATAATATTCCATTCAATAAAAAAAACCTCAAAAGATTAAAGTTTTATTTTATTGCTAACTTTTTTAAGTTTTTCTCCAAAAGCACGCTTTCTTTCCGTTATATTTTTCTAAAGTTTTGGTATAAGATGTTTTTTTAAATTAAAAAAAAAGCCATGTGTCAGATGATGGTGTTGAAATTTCTAAGAGCATTCATATTTGAAGTGCATTATACTTTACAGGAATTCGCTTAGGTTAAAGAACATTATTCACCTAAATTAAGTTTCAGAACGTAACTAAGTGGTAAGTTAAGTGAACAAGACTATAGTAAATTATAATGCAAGAATTCCCCTGCCATGGGCGCCCGGTAAAGCCCAATACATACTTTTCATGACCGATTATTTTTTCAAGTGGGTCGAGGCTCAAGCGTTCGAGAAAGTCCGGGAGAAAAAAGGTCATTGACTGTTGGGTTTTTAAGCTTAAATATAGCTTAAAAGATGGTGAATAAGAAATGGAGGGAAAATGAAATATTTGAGTTTCTCTCCTTGACAAAGGGACATTGTCTCATATTAGAAGAGGAAAAGATTTTTGCTGGGTATATATATATATATATATATATATATATATACNTATATATATATATATATATATATATATATATATATATATATATATATATATATATATATATATATATATATATATATATATATATATATATATATAATTGCTCTTCTTCTAGCTCTTAAAGAGTTAAGAAGAAGGCAAGCTTCGCGCCGTCGCCGCCGCCGCTCGCTCGGCTTCGGCTTCGGCTTCGGTCAAATGATTGATTAATTTTTTAGACCAAATTTATTTGTTAATAGTAAATATTAACAGAAATATTATTAAATATTCATTTTTTTGTAAACGAAAAATTAATATTAAATCCAACGGAATATTAAACGTTTTTCCGTTATCCGTTTTTCATTTTCTGATTTTATAACAGAAAATTAAGTTTTCTCCCTCTTGAATTCCCGGTTTATTGTTACGTAAAGAGCCATTTATGTTATGGTCGTTTTACGTAAACAACCCTTCTAAAGAGTTACACCTCTTTAATCTGAGCTCAACATGGACTATAAATAGCAGTCCATTCTCTCAAATTTTCAATACGATTTTCTGGGTTCTCCTCCTTTCTTCTGCATTGTTTTAACTACAAATAAAGCAAGGGTAAGTGTGATTTGCTACCGATCCTTGTGTTCGTTGAAACACTAGGGTTTGAAGTGCCGCTACATCATTGTGTAATTCGTTCTATCCTGAGAGGAAATAATTCACAACCTCGGGTACTAGGAGGGGATTAAATTCCTTAAGGAAACATTGTGAATTCAGTGAGCTCAGATTAAATTCTATTTATTTAACATTTCTGTTTATATGTTATTTTATCTTCTTCAGAATTATTTTACAAATACAGTTTACTAACAAGCTTAAGGAATTTAATTTTGTTTTCTGTATTTGTATTATACTTACTGTTCTGGAGACTAAAACCTTTGTGGTTTTTCTATTCCATTGGAGATTAAAATCTACATGATTTTCTGCTCCAGTTTTTAAACGTTTGTTTGTGTCATTCTTTTACAGAAATGACGAATGACAACAGAAACCAAACTGCTCCGATGGTGACTGTCAATGCATCGACTAGCCGAACAACACCGGCATTGGCACCGACAGAAAAATCCGAAAAAAAATTCGGGATTGATTTTAAGCGGTGGCAACAAAAAATGTTCTTCTACTTGACGACTTTAAGTCTGCAGAAGTTCATTAAGGAAGATGTTCCTGTTATGCCCGACGAAACTCTAGAAAATGAATGCTTTCTCGTGACTGAGGCGTGGAAGCATTCTGATTTTCTACGCAAGAATTACATTCTTAGCGGACTGGAGGACGATCTGTATAACATATATAGTAATGTGGAGACGTCAAAAGAACAGTGGGTTGCGCTTGAAAGAAAATACAAAACTGAAGATGTCAGATTGAACAAATTCGTTGCCGCTAAATTTTTGGACTACAAAATGGTAGATAACAAGTTTGTTATTACCCAAGTCCAGGAATTGCAATTGATCATTCACGATCTCCTTGCTGAAGGTATAAGTCGAATTAATACTGATGTTGAAAGTATTAATTTTATTATTTTTACTAATAGAAACATCAATGAAGCATTCCAAGTTGCAACGATGATTGAGAAGTTGCCTCCTTTGTGGAAGGACTTCAAAAACTACTTAAAACACAAACACAAGGAGATGTCTCTTGAAGATCTCATTGTTCGGTTGAGAATCGAAGAGGACAATAAAGCTGCTGAAAAGAAAGGTTGTGGAAACTCAACAATAATGGGTGGAAACATTGTTGAGGACGCTCCTCAAAATAACAGAAAGATAAAGAAGGCTTCAACACCGAAAAGTAACCCAAGCAAGAAGCGGTTCAACAAAAATTGCTACAACTGTGGAAATGTTGGACACATATCTGCAGATTGTCGTGCTCCAAAGAAAGACAAGAAGAAGGGTCAAGCAAACATGGTTGAAAAACACGAAGATGTTGATGACTTGTGTGCTATGCTTTCTGAATGCAACCTAGTGGAAAATCTTCAGGAGTGGTGGATTGATTCTGGAGCCACTTGTTGTTAGTGAAGCATTTGCTACATATGCTCCCATTAGACCCAAAGAGACGCTTTCTATGAGAAATTCTGCAACGGAAAAAATTGAAGGATGTGGGAAGATATTTCTGAAAATGACTTCTAGCAAGGTGGTGACTTTGAACAACGTCCTTCATGTTCCCTATATTAGAAAGAACTTAGTCTCTGCTGGACTTCTTGTTAAGAACGGTTTTAAGTGTGTTTTTGTATCTGATAAGGTTGTAATAAGTAAGAATGAGATGTTTGTAGGAAAAGGTTACCTCACCGAGGGTCTTTTCAAGCTGAATGTAATGGTTGTTGAGAATAATAATAAAATTTCAGCTTCTTCTTACTTACTTGAGTCAAATAAATTATGGCACATACGTTTGGGTCATGTCAATTATAAAACCTTGCGGAAAATGATTAATTTGGAAGTATTGCCTATGTTTGAATACGACAAATCAAATGTCAAATATGTGTGGAATCTAAGTATGTAAAACATCCTTATAAGTCAGTTGAAAGGAATTTAAATCCTTTAGACTTAATTCACACAGATATTTGCGATATGAAGTCAATACCATCTCGCGGTGGAAAGAAGTAGTTCATAACTTTTGTTGATGACAATACTCGATATTGCTATGTTTACTTACTTAATAGTAAAGATGAAGTAATAGACGCATTCAAGCAATATAAAAATAAAGTTGAAACATAACTTAACAAGAAAATCAAAATGATAAGAAGTGATAGGGATGGTGAATATCAATCTCCTTTTGAAGAAACATATTTAGAATATGGAATTATTCATCAAACAACGTCCCCTTACACGCCCAATCCAATGAGATTGCGGAAAGAAAGAATCGTTCATTAAAGGAGATGATGAATGCACTATTGATGGTTTGCCACAGAACTTGTGGGGGAAAGCCGTTCTTACGACTAACCGGATACTAAATCAAGTAGCTCATAGCAAAACACAATCCATTCCATACGAAAAATGGAAAGAAAGAAAGCTCAACTTGAATTATTTTTAAGTGTGGGGGTGTTTGTGTCACGACCCAAATTCTCAACCCTCGAGATCGTGATGACGCCTAACACCATACTTGCTAGGCAAGCCAATGTTAGAGGGTTCAATAATTAAAACAGTTGGAAAATGTACTAAATCTAATATTATCCAATAAATGAATCAAGAATAATATGTGAAATAATGAAAGAAACTCAAAACTAATACTAATATCTAGCTACCCAGGATTTGGAGTCACAATTCACAAACTATTAAAGAATACTACAAGTATTTGGCTGAAAAAAAATATATGTCTGTTTCGAACTATGTAAAACAGTAAATGAATAAATGGGAGAATACTCCAGGAATCTGCGGACGCCAGCAGATCTACCTCGTGTTTTCGTGTGAATGATCAGCTACTGCTAAAAGAATCAACTCTGACCGGAACTTGGATATGCACAAGAAGTACAGAGTGCGGTATCAGCACAACTGATCCCATGTACTGGTAAGTGTCTGTCACGCCCCAAGTTCCCAACCCACGGGATCGTGATGGCGCCTAATACTACACTTGGTAGGCAAGCCAATGTTAGAACTTAACTAACCATTTTCTTTTAACAATTTGCTTAATCATGAATAAGCAATTCCAAAAACGACTATTGAATCTAATATTTCCCAATAAATAACTTCATGAATAATAACCGAATAAATAAATCGAATCACGAACTAAATATCTACTTTACAATTACCCAGGTTTTGGTGTCACAATTCATGAACTACTAAAGAGTACCACAAATAAATGGGCTGAAAGAAATATGTCTCTGTTTTGAATGAAATAAAACAGTATCTAAATAAATAAGGGAAAACTCCAGGAGTTTGCGGGCCCCAACAGATCTACCTCGGGTCTCCGCGCGTATAGAATCAACAACTACTTTCACCTAACTTTGATCGGTACCTGGATCTGCACAAGAAGTGCAGAGTGTAGTATCAATACAACCGACCCCATGTACTGAGTAAGTGTCGAGCCTAACCTCGGCGAAGTAGTGACGAGACTAGGACAAGACACCACATAAAACTTGGATATGTATAAACATACTAGCATCAATAATAGCAATTAAAGAGTTAACATTATACCCAATAATGGGAAGGGACTATGCTATGGGGAATTCAACATAAGGAATGAGAAAAACAACAAGACAACAATTAACAGTAATCAAAAATAATTTAAAGCAATAAGAATAGGAAAAATGAACTCGCATCACACTACCCTTCGTGCTTTTACTTTCATCCTCCCCATATCTAAATAAGCATACACGATATCACCCTTCGTTCTTTTACTCTCATAATGTATTTCATTCAGGCACGGCATCACCCTTGTGCTTTTACTCTCCCAATGTATTTCATTCAGGCACGACATCACCCTTCGTGCTTTTCACTCTTCCTCACATTAGAATATATTTGGATCATGCACGGCATCACCCTTCGTGATTTACACTCCTCCTTACCAATCACAGAATCATTAACAACATACAAAGATGAATTTCGCAGGAAATCGATATTTCATCATAGTTCTATTTTCATTTATCATTTCAATATCAATTCAATATTCACAACATTATCCATCATGGTGGAACCGAGTACCAAACTTCCAACATTTCAACAATAACATAATCACAAGTAATAGGCTTTACAAGTACCAAAATAACAAGAATTTACTTTCACTCGCATGTTATGACCTGACCACAACGTATAGGTACTCGTCACCTCACCTATCCATTGAATTTAGCAACAAAAAAGGTAACAAGTAGTCACACAATACTTATTCCCTCAAGCTAAGGTTAGACACAACACTTAACTCGTATTCACAGGCCACTCACTGCTCAAGCATTCTTTTTCCTTTAGAATTGGGTTTCAACTCACTCGAATCTAATCACAATTGGGTTCAATATCATTAATTATTGCTAAAGGTATTAACTTTAATGAAAACTATGGTTTTCCTATGTTTTCTTATCAAAATATAAAAATCGACTCCGGTCCCGCTTGGTCTAAACTCGAGGTTCAGACCAAAATCCGTTTACCCATTCTCCCCCGAGCCCGGATATATAATTGGTTTTGGAATCCGACCTTAATTCGAGGTCTAAATTTCCAAATTTTGAAATTCCTAAGTTCTACCTAAAACCCCAATTTTTACCATAAAAACTCTAGATTTTTGGTTGAAATCTTGTTAAAAGTTGTTAAGGATTGAAAGGAATTAGTTAGAAATCACTTACCAATGATTTGGAAAAGCTTGGGTCTTTAGAAAATAGCCTATGGAGGTTTAGGGTTTGAGAGAATTGGAAAAGAGGTGAAAATCCCGTCTAAAATCTGTTTTAACAGGCTGCGGTTATCGCATTTGCGATCAGGGGTTCGCAATTGCGAACCCTACGGATTTTGGCAGCCATCGCAAATGCGATGAAATTGTAGCATTTGCAACATATGGGGAGTTCGCATTTGCGACCATAATTCTCGCATTTGCGAGATCTGAGGCTGACCCAGGTCTTCGCATTTGCGAAGCCTGATCTCGCAAATGCGAGATCAGAGGCCTGCCAACACCAGATATCAGTTGTGCAAAATTTTTCTAAGTCTAAACACTCTGTAACGTACCCGAAACTCATCCGAGCCCTTAAGGCTCTAAACCAAACATGCACGCAAGTCTAAAGACATCATACGGACTTGCTCGTGCGATCAAATCATCAAAATAACATCAAAAACTATGAATTCAACCTCAAAACTCATGATTTTCTCAAGAACACCTAAATTTCTAACTTTTCAACCGGACGTCCAAATCTCGTCAAATCAACTCCGATTCTCATCAAACTTCACAGATAAGACTAAGGAACAATTAATATCTTCATTTAAGTGAAACAATATCTAACCAACAAGTAGACAAAACAAGTAGACATGGAGGCATCAATAATCACAAAACAAGTAAGACAAGAATATGGTCAATTGGAAACGGGGAAGGGAACATGCTAAACAGATAATTTGGTAGTGCATAGATACTCGTTACCTCACCTATACACCACACACATGCAATTTCACATAGCATTTAAGTCAGGTATTCCTAATCCCTCAAGTCAAAGTTGGACCAAACACTTACCTCAATTTCGCAGGCCACTCACTGCTCAACCACAACTTTTCCTTTCGAATTCACCTCCAACACACTCGAATCTAATCATAATTAGTTCAATATTATTAATTAGGGTTAAAGGAACTAACTTTAATGCAAAACTATGGTTTTCCTGTGTTTTTCCAAAAAAAGTTAAAAATCGACCCCGGGCCCGCTTGGTCCAACTCGGGGTTCAGACCAAATTCTGTTTACCCATTAACCCCCGAGCCCCAATATGTAATTAGTTTCGAACGTCGACCCCAATTCGAGTTCAAAATTTTATTCTTACAAAATTCTCTAATTCTACCCAAACCCCTAATTTCTACCATGAAAACCCTTGATTTTTTATTGAAAAGTGATGAAAAACAATGGGTAATTGAAAGAAAATAGTTGGAATCGCTTACCAACACTTTGGGGAAGAATTTGTATGTTGAAAATCGCCTCTCGGTCTTTTTAGTTTTAATATATGAGGAAAATAGTTGTTGCCCGGTTTAAAATATGTTTTAAGTCACCTGACAGGCCTTCATCGCGTTCGCGATGGGCCTGTCGCGTTCGCGGAGAATTAAGGCCCAGTGGCCTTCGCGTTCACGTGGGAACGAACGCGTTCAGGATGCTTTGCATCCTGTGACCATCGTGTTCGCGACCAGGCGATCGCGTTCGGGTAGAGAAAGTGCGAGTCCCCTCCCCCAGGCCCATTTACTCATCACATACGCATATGTCAGCTCGCGTTCGCGAAGGGTACCCCACCAGTGCTTCACGTTCGCGTACTTGACTTCGCGTTCGCGAAGAAAAAAAATGACCCCCAGTGCATTTACTCTTTGGGGGAGAAGCTTCGCGATTGCGAAGAAGGACGAGTCAGTGCACCAGAAGCTGTTATGGCAGCAGACTTTTACAAGTTCAAAACATCCCGAAACCTACCCGGAACTCACCCGAGCCCTCGGGGCTCCAAACCAAACATGCACGCAAGTATAAAAATATCATACTGACTTGCTCGTGCGATCAAATTACAAAATTAACACCTAAAACTATGAATTTAACCTCAAAACTTATGATTTTCTCAAGAACACCTCAATTTCACTATTTTTTTAAACGGACGTCCGAATCACGTCAAATGAACTTCGATTTCCACCAAATTTCACAGATAGTACTTAAACATTATAAAAAAACATGTACCGGGCTCTGAAACTAAAATACGGGCCCGATACCAACGGTTTCAAACATTAATTCATCTTTTTATTTCATCAAAAATCCAGCACAACAATTTTTCTTCAAAAACTAATTTCTAAAGATAGAGACCTCGTAATTCGATTCCGGACGTACAACCAAGTCCCATATTTTACTGTGGACCTCCCGGGATCGTGGGAACACAGATCTGCGTCTGTTTACTAAAAATATTGACCGAAGTCAACTAAAAATTAAAATTTTAACTCTAAAAATTATTACTTCTCATATTTTCACATAAAGGCTTTCCGGATTCACGTCCGGACTGCACATGTAAATTGAGGTAATTAAAATTATTCTTTTTAAGGCTAATGAGCCCAGAATGGAGTCTTAATTAATAAGATGACCCTTTGGGTCATAACAGTTTGGCAAAAGTGCAACTTCCTAAACCCAAAATGGTAAAAATAGGACCGAAAATCGTTGATTGTGTTTTCATACAATATGCGACCAATAGTAAAGCATATCAATTTCAGGTTCATAAATCAGAAAATTCCGACATTCATAATAATACGGTTATAGAATCAGATAATGCTGATTTCTTTGAAAATATATATCCATATAAAAAGGAATATGAGTCGATTGAAGGATCTAAACGACCCCGGGAAGAAATAAAAGAAAGTAAATTTAATCAGGAGGATCCAAGATGTAGTAAACGTCAAAGAACGTCTACTTCATTTGGACCAGATTTTGTGACTTTCTTATTGGAAAATGAGCATCGAACATTTAAAGAAGCTATGTATTTTTTGGAACATTATTTTGGAAAGAGACAGTCAATAGTGAAATAGAATCCATATTGAACAACCATACATGAGAATTGGTTGATCTTCCTCCTGAAAATAAACCGTTGGGTTTAAAATGAATTTTTAAGAGAAAAATGAAAGATGATGACACTATTGATAAATATAAGGCAAGACTTATGGTCAAAGGGTATAGACAACAAGAAAGTCTTGACTATTTTGATACATACTCTCCAGTTACAAGAATTGCGTCCATACGAACGTTAGTAGCATTAGCTGGAATTTATGGTCTTGAAATTCATCAAATGGACGTTAAGACGACCTTCTTAAATGGAGATTTGGAGGAAGAAATCTATATGGAACAACCTGAAGGGTTTGTGGTTCCGGGTAAAGAAAATAAGGTATGTAGTCACCCAAACAATGACATGCGAAATTTGACCAAACAATGTTGTCAAATGGTTTTAAGATAAATGAATATGATAAATGTGTGTACATTAAAAATGTTGCAAATCACATAGTAATTGTTTGATTATATGTGAAGGATATGTTGATAATGAGTAATGACATTGCCAACATATATGTGACTAAGCGTATGCTAACTAGAAAGTTTGATATGAAGGCTTGGGGGTTGCTGATTTAATTCTGGGGATTAAGATCTATAAGACTCCTCAAGGTCTGGCATTGTCACAATCTCATTATATTAAGACAGTACTTGAAAAATTCAAGCACTTAGGGTTTAAAGTTGCAAAGAATCCAATTGGCGTGAATCTTGCATTAGCAAAGGACAAAGGCCAAAGCATATCACAATTGGATTATGCTCGTGTGTTCGGATACTTGATGTATATCATGGATTGTACACGACCAGATATAGCGTGTGCTATAAGTAAATTGATTCGATACACGAGCAATCCAGGTCAATCTCATTGGATGGCAATAAAACGAGTTTTGGGATATTTAGAACATACCTAGGATTTTGCTTTGCACTACAATAAATATCCTGCGGTGATTGAGGGATACTGTGATGCAAGTTGGATCACCGGTTCAACTAATTCTAAGTCCACAAGTGGATATGTATTCACTATTGGTGGAGGAGCGGTATCTTAGAAGTCGTCCAAACAAACTTGTATTACCCGCTCTACAATGGAGGCTGAGTTCATAGCCTTAGATAAAGCCAGTGAAGAAGCTGAATTGCTCCAAAATTTCTTGGAAGATATTACATTTTGGACCAAACTGTTGGCACCAATATGCATACATTGCAATAGTCAAGCAGCAATTGGAAGGGCTGGGAGCGTTATGTATAACGATAAATCTCGCCATATACGATAAAGACATAAAATCGTTAGGAAATTACTCTCTTGAGGAATTATCACGATTGATTATGTAAAGTCAAGAAATAATGTGTCGGATCTACATACAAAAGGCCTAACTAGAGAGGTAGTTGAGAAATCATCGAGGAGAATGGGACTATGGCCGAGAACAAGTCATTGTGGCGGTAACTCTACCTAGAAGACTGGAGATCCCAAGATCTAGGTTCAAGGAGATCAAACAAAGTCATTAATGACGGTTCAACATTGTCAACTAGTGTATGTGTGGGATGACACGTTTAGGAATCACCTATGTAAGTGTGAAGTGTTAGTCGCTTCAAGGAGAATTTTGTAAGGCCAGTTCTCTACGCACTTATGAAACCAAGCGGTGTTCATGGCTGAAACGAACACAACAATGAGAATCAAAGACGGTTAAGGTTTGATTGTGTGACTTATGGTTGTCTAAGTATACAAAAAAGTTCGACGGTTCAAAGATATTGTCACGACCCAAATTCCCAACCCTCGGGATCGTGATGGCGCCTAACACCATACTTGATAGGAAAGCCAATGTTAGAACTTAACTAATATTTTCTTTTAAAATTTAGTTAACACAATAGAACAATTTAAAATAAAAAGGAAATCTTATACTTTCCAATAAATGCAATCAGGAATAATATTCGATAAGATGAAACGAACCACGAACTAATACTAACTATATAACTACCCAGGGTATGGTGTCACAATTCACGAACTACTAAAGAATACTACAAGTATTTGGCAGAAAGAAATATATCTCTATTTTGAATGAAATAAAATAGCAATCTAAATAATAAAGGGAAGACTCCAGGAATCTGCGTACGCCAGCAGATCTACCTCGTGTCTCCATGCGAATAATATCAGCTACTACTTTCACCTAGCTCTGACCGGTACCTGGATTTGCACAAGAAGTGCAGAATGCAGTATCAGTACAACCGACCCCATGTACTGGTAAGTGCCGAGCCTAACCTCGACGAAGTAGTGACGAGGCTACGGTGGGGCATTTATAACATAACCTGGATGCAATGTATACTAAAGAAAGAAGGGGATAATGAAAAATTAAACAGTACTTGCAACAAATAAATAAAACAACTCGGTTAACTTTTCCAGATCTCAGCTATAACCAATCCTCACGAAAATTTCCAAGTTTCAATTTAAAATAACCATAAGTGCAGAATATGAAATGACAACAATAAAACAATGAGTATTCCAGTCTTTATGTTTAAAATCAGTAAAACATGAATATCCCCCCTTATTGATCCTTGTTTCAGCGCGCAACCCGCTCCCACCTGTCCACCCTTATTGCTCCTTCCTATATTTATCACCCTTATTTCTCCTATTGCGGCGTGCAACCCGATCCCACCTGTCCACCCTTTTCAATTCTTGTTGCGGCGTGCAACCCGCTCCCACCAGACAATCACATATCTTTATTTATAAAGAAAAAAGATTTCGCAATTTAGGTCAAAGCCTTTCACAATATTTATGTCTCAACAATTGTAAACAGAAAGTTGTACTATTCATAAACTTCATCAATTATCCTTTCACAATGAAACCAACCGAATGTATCGTACAACACTGTCAATGAGCTCAACCTTTTATGTACCACAATGAATCCAAGGGAATAACTAACACTTCCAAAATACTTGAAACAATACTTAACAACAAGTTGACAAAAACAAGTAGACATGGAGGCATCAAAATCATGAAGACAATCAAAACAGGAATATAATGAATTGGAAACGGGGAAAGGATCATGTTAAATAGACAATTTGGTGGTGCATAGATACTCATCACCTCACCTATACACCACACACATGAAATTTCACATAGCATCTAAGTTGGGGATTCCTATTCCCTCAAGTCAAGGTTAAACCAAACACTTACCTCGATCTCACAAGCAATTCACTGCTCAAGCACAACTTTTCCTTTAGAATTTGCCTTTAACCTGCTCGAATCTAATCACAATTGGTTTAATGTCATTAATTATTTCTAAAGGCGTTAACTTTAATGAAAAATCATCGTTTTCCTATGTTTTCCTATTAAAAGACGAAAATCGACCTCAGGCCCACTTGGTCTAAACTCGGGTTCGGTCCAAAACCCGTTTACTCATTCTTCCCCGAGCCCAGATATACAATTGGTTTTGGAATCCGGCATCAATTTGAGGTCTAAATTCTCAAATTTTGAAATTCCTAAGTTCTACCCAAAGATCCCAATTTTTACCATGAAAACTCTAGATTCTATGATGAAATCTTGTAAAAAGTTGTTAAGGATTGAAAGGAATTAGTTAGAGATGACTTACCAATGATTTGGAGAAGTTTGGATCTTTGGAAAATCGCCTATGGAGGTTTAGGGTTTGAGAGAATTGAAAAATGGGTAAAAATCCCGTCTAACATCTCACTTAACTGGCTGCAGTTATCGCAATTGCGATCACGGGTGCGCAATTGCGAACCCTTTGAATTTACTGCTGCCTTCGCATTTGCGACATATATGTCGCATTTGTGACTTCTGGGGGCCTTCCCAATTCCGGCCAAATCTTCGCATTTGCGAGGATGTCCTTCCCAGGCCTTCTTCGCATTTGCGAAGCCTGATCCCGCATTTGCGAGATCAGAGGCCTGTGCACACCAGATACACCAGTTATGTTTATTAAGTCTAAAGCACTCTGTGGCCTATCCAAAACTCATCAGAGCCCTCGGGGCTCCATACCAAACATGTACACAAGTCCAAAAACATCATACGGACTTGCTTGTGCGATCAAATCATCAAAATAACATCAAAAACTACGAATTTAACCTCAAAACTCATGGTTTTCTCAAGAACACTTCAATTTCACTATTTCTCAACTGGACGTCCGAATCACGTCAAATCAACTCTAATTCTCACCAAATTTCACATATAGAACTTAAATATCATAACAAACTTGTACCGGTCTTCGAAATTAAAATACGGGCCCGATACCAACGAGTTCAAACATTAATTCGTTTCCTTATTTCCTTTAAAACTAGCACAACAATTTTCTTCAAAAATTATTTTCTAAAGCTAGGAACCTCGGAATTCAATTTCGGGCATACGCCCAAGTCCCATATTAAACTGCGGACCTCCCGGCACCGTCGAAACACAGATCCGGGTTCGTTTACTCAAAATATTGACCAAAGTCAGTTATAACCAAATTTTTAAATCCCAAAATTATTATTTCTCATATTTTCACATAAAAGCTTTTCGGTTTCACGCCCGAACTGCGTACACAAATCGAGGTAACTAAGATTTATCTTCTTAAGACTAATGAGCCTGGAATAGAGTCTTAATTCATAAGATGACCCCTTTGGGTCATGACAATTACACCTCTAAAACAAACGTTCATCCTCGAACAGACATAGAAAATTACCTAAACTGGCAAACAAGTGGGGATATTTACTCTGCATGTCCGACTCGGACTCCCAAGTAGCTTCCTCGATAGGCTGAACTTTCCACTGCACTCGAACTAAAGGATAACTCTTTGACCTCAACTGACGAACCTGTTGGTCTAAAATGGCTACCGGCTCCTCCTCATAAGTCAAATCTTTTGTCCAATTGGACAGAAGTGAAATCTAACATGTGGGACGGGTCACCATGATATTTTTGGAGCATAGATACATGAAATACCGAATGAACTGAGGATAACCTTGGAGGCAACGCAAGTCTATAAGCTACCTCCTCCGCTCTATCAAGAATTTCAAATGGCCCTGGTATACCTAGGGCTCAACTTACCCTTCTTCCCAACTCTCATAACACCCTTCATGGGCGATACCCGAAGTAATACTCTCTCTCCAACCATGAGTGCCATATCACGAACCTTACAATCGACATAACTCTTTTTCCTGGACTGAGCTGCACGAAGTCGATCCTGTATACTCTTGACCTTATCTAAGGCCTCCTGAACTAAGTTTGTACCTAGTAACTGAGCCTCTCTCGGCTCAAACCATCTAACTGGCGATCTACACTGTCTACCATATAATGCCTCATAGGGAGCCATCTGAATGCTCGAATGGTAGCTATTATTGCAGGCAAACTCCACTAACGGAAAGAACCGATCCCAAGAACCTCCAAAATCAACAACACCGGCGTGGAGCATATCCTCCAAGATCTGAATAGAACGCTCGGACTGCTCGTCCGTCTGAGGATGGAATGTTGTGCTCAACTCAACTCGTGTACCCAACTCACGTTGAACTGCCCTCCAAAAGTGCGAGGTAAACTGCGTACCTCGATCAGAAATGATAGACACGGGCACACCATGAAGGCGAACAATCTCCCGAATATATATCTCTGCCAACCGCTCCAAAGTATAAGTACTTGCCATTTGAATGAAATGTGCTGATTTAGTCAGCCTATCCACAATAACCCAAACGACGTCGAACTTCCTCTGAGTCCGTGGGAGTTTAACAACGAAGTCCATAGTGATACGCTCCCACTTCCACTCGGGAATTTTTATCTGCTGAAGCAAACCACCGGGTCTCTGGTGCTCATACTTTACCTGTTGAAAATTCAAGCAACGAGCCACATAAGCAACAATATCCTTCTTCATCCTTCACCACCAATAATGCTGTTGTAGGTCCTGGTACATTTTGGCAGCACCCAGGTGAATAGAATACTTAGAACTGTGAGCCTCTTCAAGGATCAACTCACGAAGTCCATAAATGTTAGGCACACATATACGACCATGCATCCTCAAAACACTGTCATCTCCGAACTGTGTCCCTAAGGACCATCAAATGCGGGTCATCATCCTGTCGATCTCTGATACGCTCAAATAAGGAAGACCGAGCGACTGTACAAGCTAAAACACAACTCGGAGAAATATCCAACCTCCCAACTGATTAGCCAAAGTCTGAATGTCTGAACCTAACGGTCTCTCACCGACTGGAATGAATGCAAGGCTGCCTATACTCAATGCCTTCCTACTCAATGTATCGGCCACCACACTAGCCTTCCCCGGATGATACAATAAAGTGATGTCATAATCTTTCAATAACTCTAACCATCTCCTCTATCTCAAATTAAGATCATTTTGCTTGAACAAGTACTGAAGACTGCGATGATCCGTGTAAACCTCACACGGCACACCGTAAAGATAGTGCCTCCATATTTTCAATGCGTGAACAATGGCTGCCAACTCTAAGTCATGGACAAGGTAATTATTCTCATGGACTTTCAACTGCCGAGATGCATATGCAATCACCCTGCCGTCCTGCATCAATACCTCTCCAAGCCCAACAAGGGAAGCATCACAATATACTGTGAAAGATCCTGAACCTGATGGTAACACCAACACCGGTGCTGAAGTCAAGGCTATCTTGAGCTTCTGAAAGCTCGCCTCACACTCGTCCGACCATTTGAATGGGATACCTTTTTGGGTCAATTTAGTCATTGGGGCTGCTATAGATGAAAACCCTTCCACAAACCAACGATAGTAACCTGCCAAACCCAAGAAGCTCCTGATTTCCGTGGCTGAAGTGGGTCTAGGCTAGTTCTACTGCCTCTATATTCTTATGATCTACTTGAATACCTTCTGCTAATACAATATGACCCAAGAAATCTATTGAATCCAACCAGAACTCACACTTTGAAAATTTTGCATACAACTGATTATCCCTCAAAGTCTGGAGCGCTATTCGGAGGTGTTGCTCATGCTCCTCCCGACTGTAGGAGTATATTAGAATATCATCAATGGACACTATTACGAAGGAATCAATATGAGGCTTGAAAACCCCATTTATCAAATCTATAAAGGATGTTGGTGTCGCGCTCCCCATCTTTCCTCCCCTTTCAGGTCGGTCAGGGTATTCGACATTATTGGGATAACTTATTTCCTTTCGGGAAAGGGATAAGGAATTGAAGAGTCACCACCTAACGATTTTAAGGTGCGCTAGGGCACCTATTAAGGGTCATTTATAAACACAGATTAGATAATCAGAGATAGGGTAAGGGCTTGAAATTACTCCAAGGGGAAGGTGGCACCCCTTAAAGTCCATATTTGTGGTTCCCGGCCAAACAAGCTTTGTGAATTTTAAAATAGGTAGCACATAAGCAAATAAAATATATAGGTAAAAACATAAAGATTTTGGGAATATTCACAGTCTAAGAACACATATGTTCTAAAGTATAAAAGATTTAAAGTCTAAACACATATATAAGGTTTTGAAAAATTTACAGTCCAAGCACACAAGTAAAGTTTTGAAAGAGTTATGATCTAAACACACATATGTAAGGGATACAGGGGTCCTAGGTTGTTTATCCTAGAGGATCACATCGGTACAATGCCCGATAATCACCCTCAGAAGAGGGGCTACACGTTGCATTAATGCATCGGTCATCATATCCATATCTACCCTTCCCCACGCCTTAGCGGTTATTAAAGCGAGTGTTGTTTAACGATCTCTATGCGTGCTGTTACCCGTCCCTTCTTAATGGTACTGGAGGAATTTAGGACCCCTACCTATAGGCAGTTCTAGACAGACCCCTAAGGTTGAAAAGAAAAAATACTAGGCGACAGGCAAGAACAGATATGATTTGAACAGATAAAACAGGAAAAAGCAGTTAAGAGGCTCAGATTTACCTCCACAGATAATGCACATAAGCAGCACGTCTCAAACAAAAAAAAGGCAGTATTATATACCGGATCCTAAAACATGATGTCTAAGTGAAAATCAGAACATAGAAAATATGCAGATTCAATTTTATAAACACAGAAGCAGGACCTAATCAGTTTGCCTATTGAGTTTAAAAAAAACCTGTTAACCATTAAGCAATAAATACAAAGCAACACTCTTCCAGTTTTTAAAGAGATTAATTACCTAAGGCTTGCCTAGGCATGGGATTGTGCATAATAATTACCAGAATTGTTAAAAACCAGTTCAGAAGTTGTTTTACCTAAAAGCACGTTGTTCTAGGTGTTGCAAAATACAGGGATTATCACCAGTTTATTTAAAATAGGATGATCAAATATGAGACCGTCTTACGTCCTTTTTTCATGCATCAATAGTTTAACTAAGTGTGACTGGGCGAGATCCTAAAGCATGGTATCTACTATGCACATAGAGATGCAGAATGGTTGCAGAATTCCTAAAGCATGATTTATAAATGCACATGAAGTTACAGCATAATTTCAGGATGTGCATGAGCAACATTTTTATGTTGATGCTATTATTTAGCCTAGAAGCAGGATTTCTAAGTGATAAATAAGATCAAACGAGATGCTGAAGTAGTAAACCTAAAACATGATATCTAATGCATGACATGCTTAAAATGTATTGGTCCTAAACATGGATTCTAATGCACATATAGGAAATGTAAACCTAAGGCATGGTTTCTACCCCTTGATATCGATAACATATATAACTACCTTCCCTTTTTCATTATCCATCCCCAATATCTGTTTACAAATAATTATTACAGACCAACTGAGTAAATTACATAAATAGATAAAGTAAAAGAAGAAGTTAAACTATAGGGAGCTTGAAAAACAGGCCCAGAATCCCAAAACCTCAAGTGCTCAAATGTTTCATAGCCTTTCTCATATCCGGGTGTGTCAGAGTTCCTTAAGGACCTCAAGGGATCCCTGGTAGTGCTCACACCCAGATTTCATAACCATAATTGAGTAAGTACAGTGTGGAAGGAACGGCCCTAGTGCACCAGAGTTTAGAGGGATCTCATAGGAATCCCAAGGCAGTCATACACTGGAGGGGCAGAACCTAAGGGCCTAAGAGTAGAGTGAGAGTGCTTGACATAGTTTTGGAAAAGGGTTTAATATGAAAGGCAACGTTTGGAAAAGACTTAGTTGAAACAGTTTTATAAAAATATGAGAGTTGTTTAGTAAAAAATTAGTTTGTTGACAAGAGTAGGACAATAAACAAACAGTAGACTAATCACAACACAAACAGATTCAGCACATTCAAATCAAAGTCCTTCATAGGGGTGATGGGAATTGGGGACACATAGAGCACATAGTATACATGATCATAGAAGTTCTTGTAGGGTGTTTATGGGGATTAGGAGATAGCTAATGGTATCAACACAGCATGAATTTGAGAATCAACACAGAATCAGACAACTTAGGATACAAATTGCTTTGCAAAGAAAGGTTCATGCAAGAAAATAGGTAAACATGAGATAGAGCAGATCATATTGGGACATACTATAAGGGGGTAACATATTCATAAGCATACTAATCCTAAAGGGGAGTGGGGCATAACATAATATGCTAGATTAACAATGATGTAGACATGTCAATTACATGTTGAACAACAAAACCATAGATAGAAACAGATCAGAAACATGACAAACTGAAGCAGTAACAGAAACATGTTGGTTTTGGGACTTGAATTGAAATCAGAACATACCAATAAGGGGATAGTAAACACAAAGTGAAGGATAGGAGAGCACAATAATTAGCCTTGGTTTGCAGCCAAATAATTCAGAACAGTAGTAAGTAAGTCACGAAGAAAGAAAGAGAGTGTCTAACCAAAGAATTAGACCCTTTGATTAAAGCTTATTTTTAAGATGAATACGGGTTATTGATAATCAAGATAATGGGAAAAAATGGATAATAGACAATATTATAGAAATAAAAGATCGAAGTTGATTATATTTGAGAATCAGATGCCTTTACAAGCTGTATTCCCCTTCCTTATATAGGAGATTCTTATAACGTACGACTCCTGCTATGGTTACTCATTAATGACTAATTATGACATTAATGAGGCGTTACAAAGGATAACGGTAATAGGGGTTCAGTTACATAACGTTCGATTAATCAATTGTGGGTTCTTGAATCTACCTGTAGCTTTATCTAGATTCATTCTGACTGTGCCTCTCTCCCTTTATGATCAAGTTGAATTTCATGTGGCTGATAAGTTCGTGGGTTTACTGAACCGTGCCTCTTTGTACCGTACCTCTTCAAAGAGTTATGTCCAGCTGTCGTGTTTTTCTGTGTCCACATGACTGGTTGAGTTGTCAAAAGTTGGCTTACGTGTGAAACTCTTTTTACCAATACAGATAGTCCCCCCACTTACCATATATTTAACGATTAATATTTGGTAAGTGAATATTCATTTATGGCGGGAATATTTTGCCGCCGCTTTTCCTCGAATCATTGTATCCTTCTCTGCACCATAGGCGTCGTATGTCATTTCCATTTAATGCTCATACCACGTGTCCTTTTCGAATTGGTTCTGCATTTACTCAGCACCTTTTACGGCTTTTTGCGGTTGTTCCAGTCCTGAAGTGACATATTCAATTATGACTTTTCATTATTATTTTCCTTTTTCATCATGTTTGACGGTTGTCTTCAAGTATAAATACATGTTTTCTTTTCTTTGATTCCACGAAACACTTTTCTAACTTTGTTTTTTGTAAAAAAAAAAAAACTTCTTTTCCTTTGTAAACATGTCTTCTTCAAACCAACCTCAAAGAGTAATAGACATTGAACGCTTAGCGCCATCTTCTGCTCCCACTAGGAGTCGGAGGGGTGGTAGACTTAGAAGTCTAGGATCTACTCCTTCGAGGGGCTCTTCTTCTTCTCAAATAGTTCATTCTCCTTCCACTAAATCTCCAGTTACTCCAAGATTTAAGGTTTCTCGGTCTTCATCTAGAGGTAGAGGCGAACGCCTTCGTGAACCTGGAGTTGATGAAATTGTCCCTGCTGAGTTTGTTTTCGCTAGGTATATTCAAGTTCTTGTAGATCAATCTTCTTCTCTTGATAGTGTAGAAAGATATCCAACCCTTATAATTGAGGGTCAGATTTCCCTTGTTCGTAGGGAATTCTTTTGGAAATTTGAATTTCCTGTCTATGTTCTGAATAGCAATCAAAGAATAACGTCTTACAAGATGGATTATTCTTTTGTTTATACGTATCCTTTCACTTTAGGGTTTAGACCCCCCATTGACCCAGTTATAATTGAGTTTTGCCATTTTTTCAATATATGCTTAGGACAAGTTGGCCCGCTTGTGTGGCGAGTTGTCGCATGCCTTAGGAGTTTGGCTTCTTTAGCCTCGATTCCTTTTACCTTCAACCATCTTATTCACATCTACTCTCCTACCTTATTTCGTAAAGGGGTTTTTACTCTGACTGCTAGAAGCAAAAGAGTGTTAGTAACCCCTGGAGACGATAAGGATAGGGGTTGGTACCTTCGGTATGTCACTGTACCCACTGCTGGTTTAGTGGGTGAAGAAAATCTTCCCTTCCCTGAGAAGTGGAATCGCGCACGTGAGTATGATTTAGCTCACATTTACTTTTTCTTGTTTTGACTTGAGATGTTTTATTTAACACCGTGTTTGTTTATTTTTCTCCTTTCAGCAATCATGAATACTGTCGAGAATGTCTCCGGTATTCATGATTGTGTAGAAAAACTGTTATCTATTACTCCTTCTGAAGAAAGATCTTAGAAGTACCTCGCTGGGAGGTACGATTGGCAAATAAAGACCCACGGTAAGTGAAGCTTTTGTTCTTACTTCTTTCCTTACTCGAGTCTTTTTTATTTTGTCGTTTAACTTTTTCCCTTTTTAATAGGATTCTCTGCTCGTGGGGTGTCTACTTCCTCTATCCCGAAGATGTCCTTGGCTTAAGCCCAAGAAATTATCGTTGGTTCATCTTCCTTTAGTGAATCTCGTTCCATGGAGGAAGAGGAAGAGGGTGCTTTAGTGCACAGGCCACGGAGAAGGCGAATGGTTTTAGATGACGAGCTTGCTGCCTCAACCTTGCCTTCCGTGTCTGCGATCGAGCCCCCTGTCTTTGATGATGTTTCACATTCCCCTTTTTGTGATGGTATTGATCTTGCTCCTGACGACGTCCCTTTGGCTGCTGTCTTTCCTGCTTCTTTGAGAGAAGCTGCTTCGTCTATTCCTTTGGCTATCTCAACTTTTGCTACTACTTTTCCTGTAACTTCTTCAACTCTTCAACTTTTCGTGCCTGCTCCTTTGCCCGTGGCTACTCCAGCTCCTCAACCTTCCGTGCCTGTGCTGTTCCATCTCTGCCTGCTTCCATGCCTTCTTTTAGGGAAGTAGGGTCTTCCAGCAGAGAGATGCGGCAGGTGGTAATAGAGGTTCCAGCTGAGGGAAACCTTTTTAAGAAGACGGGTGAGCCTGAAGTGTGGCTCAATCCTTTAATAGGTCCCGCTGAGAAAGCAAAGCTAGCTAGCCACGGTGCTCTTACATGGGCAAATGAGGTCGTGCATACTTCTTTGAAGGTATGGTGTAAGTTATCCTCTTTCACTCTCGTATATGAAATTTACCATATCTAACTGGTTTATTTCTTGTAGATTAACCTCATAGGCATGGAGCTTATGAAGAGGATTTCAAACACAGACCAAGAGACAAGAGAATTGCAGGCAAAAGTTGATAATTGGAAAGCACAGAATGATAGCCTAAGGATTGACATGGACGCTTTAGAAGAGGAGAGGGGTACCTTGAAGCGGTAGATGAGACTTATGGCAGCAGAACTAGCAGCGGAGCGGGCTTCTTGCAGTCAAGCTGACAAAGACAAGAGTGTTCTGGAGTCTTCGTTCGCGGAGCAGCTGTCCCGTACCTCAGAGGAGATTAGAGACTTGAAGAACTTGCTGGGGCAGAAGGAAGAATACTCAGGCGAGCTCGTGTAATCACTCAGTTGTACTCAAGAAGATCTTCGAAGGGATTTAGACAAAGCTCAAGATTTAGAGGAGTCGATTGTTCCATTAAGGGCCGCTCATGAAGCTGCGAAGGCAGAGAAGGACGGGCTGAGAGCTGAGCTTCAAGTGTGGGCACAAGATTATGAAGATTTGGAAGAGGTGGCTGTTGTCGATGTGATCTGGGCGTATATGAATTCTCACCTTGACACATTGATGGAGATGAGTCAAGAGGGTTTTGACCTTAGTGCTGAAATAGCCAAAACTAAGGAAGCCATGGAGAAGGCTCAATAGGGTCATAACCTTTCTTCACCTGATTGTGAGATTCCAGCCGCTCATGCCTCTTCATCCTCAGTTGCTCCCGCTCCTTCTACCTCTGAATTCAACCCCTCTCTTTGAAAATATCTAGTTGGTTTATCCCTTTTTTCTTTTTCTTTGTATCAAT
>ML355881.1:0-38554 GCA_005239505.1 Nicotiana paniculata | reverse complement strand
TTCCCATTCACCCATTTTAAGCATTAATATATCATTAATTACTTAAAATCCCAACAAAAACTTCATTTATTATAGACAGGGGGACTTATTGTTACAAAGTTATGCCTTTCTTTTTGGAAAACGTTGGGGCCACGTATCAAAGGTTGGTGACCAAAATGTTTCAAGAATATATGGGAAAAACTATGGAAGTATACATCGATAATATGCTAGCCAAATCTACACGAGCGGAAGATCACTTTCAACATCTATCAAGCACATTCGAAATCCTACGCAGATATAGTATGAAATTAAACTCAGAAAAATATGCCTTCGGCGTTGCTTCAGGTAAGCTTTTAGGTTTTTTTGTATCTAACAGAGGTATTGAAGTGAACCCTACATAGATCAAAGCCATTGAAGAAATTTCAAACGTACTCACGAGCAAAAAAGAGGTACAAAGATTGACGGGAAGAATAACATCTTTGGAAAGATTTATTTTCAAATCTTCGGAGAAAAGTTTCAAATTCTTTTCAATATTAAAAAAGCAAAATCAGTTTGAATGGACTGAGGAATTCCAACAAGCCCTCAAAAATATAAAAGCATATTTTCAAATCCGCCCCTGCTGGATAAACCAAAAGACGGAGAGAGGTTACTTGTTTATCTCGTAGTTTCAGAAATGGCAGTAACTGCAATTTTAGTACGAGAAGATAAAGGTAAATAATCTCCAATTTATTATGTTAGTAAATATATGTTGGTTGCTGAAACTCGATACCCTCGCTTAGAAAAACTTGATTTAGCATTAGTCATGGCATCTAGATAATTGAGACCTTATTTTCCATGTCACCCTATCTCTGTAGAAACTGCTTATCCTCTAAGGAATATATTACATAAACAAGAATTATCAGGAAGATTAGCTAAATGGGCCATAGAACTCAGTGAATATGATATCACGTACCAACCTAGAATTGAAATAAAATCACAAATTTTAGCAGATTTTGTAGCGGAATGCAGCACAGAAATAGTTCCTGGAGCAGAAAAGGAAATACAAGTATTCGCCGGATCTAATCCAGGAACATGGACCCTATTTACTGATGGCTCCTCGAATGTTAAAGGAGCAGGTTTGGGTATTGTTTTAATCCCACCTTCAGGAGAAAGTATAAGACAAGCAATAAAATGCTATCCCATTACAAACAATGAAGTAAAGTATGAGGCTGTGATTGCAGGTTTGGAACTGGCACGAGAACTCACCATAGAGCAAATCATAATTAAAAGTGATTCTCAACTGGTAGTTAACCAGATGCAGGGGACTTACATAGCTAGAGAGGCACGAATGCAGCAATATTTGGAAAAGGCACGAGAATTGATAAGACAGTTTCAATCATGGAAGATTGAGCAAATACCCAGGGAGGAGATCGCGAAAGCAGATGCACTATCTAATCTCGCGTTAGTTGCGGAAATAACATGCAAAAAATACTATTGTAATACATTTGTTTCATTCAGCACTGGACAAGGATAAAAATGAGGTAAACTTCAATAATTTAACTTGGGACTGGAGAAACAAATTTGTTAATTTTCTGCAGTACGGAACCTTACCTGAATACAAGAAAGAGTCTTAGTTAGTTCGACAAAAAGCTGCCCGTTACTGCTTAATTTGAGAAAATTTATATCGAAAAATATTTGGAGGACCTTTAGAAAAATGCCTTGGACCTGCTCAGACAGAATATGTGATGAGATAAGTACACAAGGGGCATTGTGGAAATCACGCAGGAGGAAGATCTTTGGTAAAAACTTTAATTAGAGCAGGATACTACTGACCGAAAATGGAAGCGGATGCAAAAAATTTTGTAGCTAAGTGAGATAAATGTCAACGATATGGCAATAACTTGAACCACCCAGCAGAATTATTACATACAGTTATTTCCCCGTGGCCATTCATGAAGTGGGGAATGGATATCGTGGGACCATTACCACAAGCTAAAGGAAAGGTACAATTTTTGTTAGTATTAATAGATTATTTTTTCAAATGGTAGAGGTAGGAGCTTTCAAACAGGTGTGAGAAGAGGAAGTCATGGATTTTATTTGAAAAAACATTATATGCCGATCCGGAGTGCCAAAAGAAATCGTATGTGATAATGGCCCACAGTTTATAGGCAGAAAAATCACAGAATTTTTTCAGAGTTGGAAAATCAAACGTATAACTTCCTCACGTTATCATCCTGCGGCTAATGGACAAGCTGAGTCAACAAACAAGATTATTATTAATAATTTGAAGAAGAGATTATAGTAATCAAAAGGCAATTGTCCTGAGGTGTTACCAGGAGTACTATGGGCTTATCGAACGACAGCAAAGACAGGCATAGGAGAAACTCCATTTTCACTAGTTTATGGTGTTGAAGCCTCAATTCCAGTTGAAATAGGTGAGCCAAATACGATATTCACACAAGCAACTGGGGAATCAGATGGTGAAGAGATAAGAACGAATTTAGACTTACTTGAGGAAAGGAGAGAAGAAGCTCTAAAAAGAATGGCAACTTAGAAGCAAATTATTGAGTGATACTACAATAGGAAAGCTCATCTCATATACTTCAAGATTGGGGACTTTGTTCTCAAAAAGGTTTTTCAATCAACAAAAACAGCTGGTGCAGGGAAGTTGAATCCAAATTGGGAAGGTCCTTATAAGATTCGAACTATCGCTAGGAAAGGTGCTTATGAGTTGGAAACCATGGAAAACAAGGTACTACCTTCGAATAAGAATGTTGATCATTTAAAGAAATATTACTTCTAAGCAAAGGAAGTACCCACAGTCAGGTATCACTCAATTATGATTTTATTTTGTTCCGTTAAATTATACTAACAATTTTAGATGATAGGCAAAAAGATAGCTCACAGCAAATGATGATATTAGACCTGAAGGACACGCGAGATACAAAATTATTCCCGGTCTGGGTTACAAGCTTTCTGATGGAAATAAAAAGGGTTAAGCAGTCATCATCTAAAAGTATACCTTCGAGTCCCGTATGTATTTTCCTTTTCAGGAAATGGACCAAATGAAAGGAATAATCAAGTGCTCGAGATTTCATACTTCAAAGCTCTAACACTTGGGGGACTGTAGATATGAAGGTAAAAAATACTAAAGAAGATTAAAAGTCAGAATTCAAGTCTAGATCAGCCCAAAAATCAAAAGTCAAGAGCCAATCAAGAGCCAAAAGCAAGCCTGAGTCAAAAACCTTTGTAATAGATCTGATAAAGTTTAAACTCGCGGACATAAGTTACAAGATCCTACGAGTGCTTTGGTTAAGGGCAATAATTAGTCATGGGTTGCAAGATAGACCTTAAATTTTTGAAATCTGTTACAAGAAAAATAATTATGAAAGAGTTGGAGATGTTGTACAAGATGTTATTTGAATACTTGTAAGTGTTATATAATTTGAAAGTTAAAAATATGAAACTTCTTCAAATTATTCATGAAACTTCTTCAAAGTATGTATTTTCGTACTTCTCTCATATACTTACACCAATATGAAGTTGAGATGTCTTTTTCTTCATTAGTGTCGTTTATAAAAGGTCTCTCTTTTATAAAAATTTGTGTCTATCAAAATCATGAAATATTAGAGCATTTTTAAAATGCAAGTCAAAGAGTAAAACAAAAACTCAACATCAAATTAAACGAAAGTTTATATATTAAATGTAGCCAAAACTAAGTATATACTTAGACAAAACCAAGATACTTGTTTTTTGACAAACCCCAAAATAAGCCAGGGGTAGAAACCAACATCCATTCCAAAAAGAAAAAAAAAAGAAAAGGAAAACTTCCATAAAAAAGTTTCATATAAAACTACACTAAGGGGCAGCATCCAAGGTGGCATCATCAGCAACAGGAAGAGATTCATCAACAACAGGAGAAGATTCAGCTTTGGGGAATATGGGCTTGAACATCAACTTCACCAGGAACAGAATCATCACCTTCGGGAACATTAACCTCAGGTGAGGAAAAATTTTGACTTTGCTGAGTTTTTTCAATCGTTTCTTTAGCTTTGGCGATCTCAGCATTCAGGTCAAAACCTTCTTGGCTAGACTCTATCAAAGTCTCGAGGAGGGTATTCAAAAAGTCCCAACTCACGTCTAGTGTCAATTTATCTTCAAGAGCCTCGTAATCTTTCTCCCATTATTCAATCTCAATCTTCAGTTCTTCTTTCTCAACTTGAGAAGCATCATGGTCAGTCTTCAAAGGGGCGGTAAAATGTTCTAAGAACTTGATCTTGTCAGAAGAGGCACAGATATCTTCTTGAGCTTGTGTGAGTGTTTGAACTAATTCTCCGGCATAAGTCTATTTCTGGTTAAGAAGTTCTTTCAAACCCCTTATCTCTTCAGTGGCTTTTGAAAGTTGTTCGGCAAATGAAGACTCAAGGATATCCTTGTCTTGGCCAACCTGACTTGAAGAAGCCTTTTCAATTGCCAATTCTGCTGCAACCATCTTAGCTTGTTGTTCCAAATCACACTTCTCTTCAACTAAAACCTCCTTCTCCAATTGAAGTCCCTCATATTGTTCCCTCCAGTTATCAGCTTTGGTACGATAATCAATGACTTGCTGCTTAGTATGAACAATCCTTTTCATAAGCTCTATGCCTATCAAGTTTATCTACAGAGGAAAAATAGAAGTTATGGTTAAACAAAAGTAAATAACCACGAGGAAAAGAAAAGTAAAAGATAAGACTCGAACCTTCAGATATGAATGAACAATATCATTCATCCACGTCAAGGAGCTGTGGCTCTCCAACTTTTCCTTCTCAACTGAGCCAAGCAAATGATTCAACCATAAATCGGCTTGTCCAGATTTTTTCAGTAAATTACCACTCTCAGGAACTTCAATGGTAATCTTTTTCATTTTCCTATTGCTAATAGAAGGACCCACTTCAACATGAGAAGTAGTAGCAACAAGAATGGTTGAGGAAGTAAAAGCAGTCACGGGAGGAGCAATAGCAACAACAGCAGGTACATTAGTTTGGGAACGAATGGAGACTGACACTGGAAGATAAGCAAGGGGAAACTCTTCAGAAACGGGATCAAAGTCTTCACTATCAAAACCACGGGTAAACAACTAATCAGTAGAATCACGAGAAGGAGAATTCATATCTTCATCATAAATCACTAACTTAGCACTTTCGGGCTCATCTAAAAGCTTAGAAGGTACTGAACTTGGAGGAGGGTTGGCATCATCATCTGAAATAACGCGCCTCCTAACCCGAGGCCTGCATACTAAGGAAACCTCTTCATGTTCCTCTTCACCTTCATAGCCACGGGCTCCGTCTACTTTTCTTTTTGATGAAGAGCTCAAAATCCTTTCTTAATCAATAAACACAGAAAGTCTTGCAGAAGTAACACACAGGGGACTGATACCTCTAATGGGAAATCCTAGCAAAAGAGAAAAGTTAGAAACTCCTAAATTAACACAAAGAGAAGGAGGAAAATTAAAAAAGAAGGGTACCTTGTGTTTTGACTTTCCATCCAAACCTATGAGAAAGGTATTTCCAAGACCTTCTCTCCATGGGAGCAACCGACAATAACTTTTCTACCCAAGCACGGAAGTTAGGGATCTTCTAAAAAACCTCCATGGTCCGCTGGAAAAAAAAAAAAGTAGCCACGAGATTATACAATTTTCTTTTTTCAAGAAAGAGGAAGAAAGATAAAAAAAAACTTACGTGCGAAATTCCACTTTTCTGGAAAGGGCATATTCTCTTCACCCACCAAGGCACTTGTGGGAGCAGCAACTAAGCGGGCATACCAGCCACGGTCTCTATCATCCTCAGGGCTAACCAATACCTTTTTGCTTCTGGCCACGATAGTAAAGACCCCTTCACAAAATAATTTAGGGGAGTAAAGATGAAGCAAATGATGAAAGGTGAAAGGCAAGGAAGCCAAGTTGGATAGATATCGAAGACATGCAACAATCCTCCAAACAAAAGGACCAATCTGTCCTAGGCAAATATTAAAGAAACGGCAAAATTCTACAATTACTGGGTCAATAGGTGGTCTAAAACCTAAGGTGAAAGGATATGTGTAAATAAAGGAATAGCCAGCCTGATATGAAGTTATTCTTTGATTTGAACCAGGAACTAAAACTGAAAAATCAGACTTCCAGTAGCATTCTCTTCGAACAAGAGAAATCAAACCAGTAGTAATCTGGGTAGGATAAAGATCGGCACGGTCATGGGAGGCTAAAAAAGAAACTTGGTTCCTAATCGTTTCACAATCAGATGAGAAAGAAAATTCTTAGGCAACGATTTCATCAACCGTTGGTTCACGCATAGGTTCACTTGATTCCTTGCTTCTAGAAGAAAATCTAGGGTTCAGGAAGCCCTAGGTTTAGAAGAAGAAGGAGTAGCAGTATTGGTTTGAGAAGAAGAACCACGAATGGACAACGATCCTAAATTACGTAGTCTGCCACCTCTTCTACTCCTAACAGGGGCAGATGAAGAAGGAAGTTCATCAACAATTACTACTTTGCGAGGATCGGGATTTGATGAAGACATGGTTGTATAAGAAAATAACAGAGCAATATGTGCTAAAAAATAAGGACAAGAGAAGAAGAAGAAGAACACTGTAGGATGAAGGTTTCGTGAAACTGAAGGCACATGAGGTATTTATAAGAAGAAGAAACCATCGTATAAAGTAGGTCATGATGAAGCGTCATAATGAAACAGTCACTACGTGACTGACGCAGCCGCAGAAAAAACCCTAAAAAGCATCGTGGAACTGCAGATCCAATCATCGAAAGCCACGTGACATATGCATTAAATGGAAGTGACATACAATGCGTTGGTTCTGAAGAAAACACAATGATACTTGAGAAACGGCAGCAAAGAATTCCCTCCACAAATACATACCACTTCCCAAATATTCAATTATAGAATATTCGGTAAGTGGAAGGACTATCTGTATTGGTGGTAAATAAGTGATACACGTGGAATTATGTTTAGCTGACAGAGCGTGATACGTGGAACATGAAAAAATGACAACTGAAATATTACGATTAAAAGGTGTACGAGTTACAAGAGGTACGATTCAACCACCCACGAGATAAAAAAGAACCTATATTCGAACCTAAAATAGTCACTGAAGAGGCACGGGTGAAATGAATCAAGACAGTAAAAAGGGAAGATTCATGAACCTCCAATTAATGAGGAAGGGGAATTAGAATCGTTACAGAATCTTCATGAACAGTTATGATTACCAATTATAACGGATCATTAATGTCATTAAAGCTCATAATAATTCGGTCATAAATGGTAGGAAACATTATATTTGTAAAATTCTATATGATGGGAGAAAATTTCACTTGTAAAGACACGTTCTGACTTCTATTGGAATACAATTATTTTCGTTTGCTTACAATCAATTATTATAATATCTTTTTGTCAATTTTATTTCTTTCAAGTGATTTATTGAGGGAATAAGGAATTTCTTGGTTATCAGTAACCCGAGTTCTTCTAAAAATAGGTTTTGACTAAAAATCTTATTTTTTGGTTAAACAATCTGGTTTACAGGTTCGTTCAAACCCATTAGCTTTGATCAAACCATGTATTCAGAAGCAGATAGAGAGTAGAACCTACAGGTTCGGCCGAACCCAACTTTGTTCCAAATCATATATTTATCTTAAGAAATTCATTAAATATGTATAAATTATTAATTTAGAACTCGGTAACTTAAAATATTTAGAATCCTAAACTCATAAGTTTCAAATTCTGGCTCCTCCTCTATCGTTATTTCTCTTAATTTCATTTATTATGTGTAAGTTATTAATTTAGTCCAGTAATTTGAGAGATATAAATTAAACTTCAAATTCTGGCTCCATTTACTATCTTTAATACCTTGATGTTGACATTATCACGACACATTGAAAAGTTTTTCAAATAAGTACTTATAGAAGTTCTCTTAATATCTTTGTCGAATTATATGGTCATATCTCGAAAGAAGTTGGATGAATCCACGTAACTAAAATGTAGCCATTAGTTAAGAATACGGTGAAAAACATTTATGACTATTGTGTACTTTTGAAACATGATGACATACTTTCGTCATATATATATTCTTTTACTTTGTAACTATTGAGTACAACACTTCACTGTTCCAAATGTAGGAAAATCACACGGGAAAATAAGAATAATAATATTGTAATAATATTATTTGCAAGTAAATACACGAATTAGTTTGAGTTGTGCTGGGCATTGTTCTAAGAAATTTCTGTCACGAGAAAGACGCACCGAAGAGATATTCTCAGCGCGCTTTTTTTACCGACGCACAAAGAAAATATTTTGTTGCGAATGAACAAGATATTAAAGGTAAGCAACCGTTGCTTATCGATTAATAGAGCCAGCTCCACGTCCGAGCCTTAGAATAGAACAAGACATTTCAACAATGTGAAATATTTTCTCAGGATTAAACAAACACATCTCTATTTATTTAGAGGATATATGAATCAACAAAATTAAATAATAAATCCAGCAAGTTGGAAGAGAAAAAACAACTAATATCTTTTGTCAATTAAAATATTATAGAAGAAGAAATTAGAAGGAGAGAGGCGTATAGGAGGGAAAGAAGACACAAGAATTTCTTATTTTGCTAATGATTATTTTTTTTGGTGTTTGGATGATTGAAGAATGATGGCCTAATCATGGTTATACATAGGCCTAAGGAAAGCTTCTACCCAAGACAAGTGGTTTATTTGCTTGTCAAATTTCCTTTATGCAAGATGACAACACATCCCATGCAAAATGACACTTGGCTTGTAAGGCCATTTGCCAAATAATTTTTAAAATAATGTCACATGTAAAAACTCTTGTCATGTACCAATTATGTAAGAGTATTTGGCCACATGACTTCATGCAAAAAGCCACTTGAAAATAGATAGGACACTTGTAAAATAAAAAGACACATGACTATTTTGAAAATACTCCCACAATCCCCACATATATTCAAAATTTATAGGATAAGAATAAAGGAATGGAAGAATTGCCTTACTGGATTTGCATGCTCCAAATGTAATAGGTTTGGTGTCTTCTGGACTATGAACCAACTTAGACCAATAAAATTTAACTCACAGAATTACTGGTGAAATATAATATTTCTATGAACCAATAATTCTTATTGTAAGCCAGATATTTTATCAATCACATTTTGACACCCGATAATTTTGTTGTTCAATGCGGTTTTACGCCCAATAGGCCATGTGCGTGCCTGGTTATTCATGAGAGCTCTAGAGACTAGGCGGAAATCTCATAGGAGCAGCCCACTCCACTCTCATATAGGTGAATTCGTCAAGTGTGTACTGCTTTTAAATACACCATCCATAAGGAATATGAATTTCATTAAGAGTTATAACTCATCCTTTCAATTAATAGCAGTCAAACACTCTCTTTTAGTGCTTCATGCCAATATCGACTTGTTATTACCCATATGAACCTACTTCATGAGATCTCCAATCATATGCGTTGGGTTACCATCTCTATTGACAATATGTCGGCCTTAACCCCATCTTTTTTGATGTTTGAAGAATTAATTTGCTTCCCACTGGTTTAGTCAGAGGATCGGCCAAATTAACTTCTTACTTCACATAATCAATGAAAATTATTCCATCTCTCAGCATCTGCTTTATGACATCATGTCTCAATTTTATGTGTCTATTTTTACAATTATAAGATTTATTCTTTGCTATAGCTATTGCCATTTGGCAATCACAATATATAGACACAAGAGACAATACGTCCTTTATTAAAGAGATATTAGCTAAGAAGTTTCTTAGCCACTCAGCCATAGAACCAGCTAACTCCAGAGCTACAAACTCTGATACCATAGTCGATCTAGCAATGATTGTCTGTTTAGCTGATTTCCACGATCTTGCACCATCACCAAGGGTGAATACATAACCACTAGTGAATTTTGTCTCATCTAAATCAGAGATCCAATTTACATCACAGTACGCTTCTAAAATATAAGGAAATCCACTATATAGGATACCATAATTCATGGTTCCTCTCAAAATATTTCATTAGTCTTGAAAATGCAGACCAATGCTTGTTGTTGGGATTATGAGTATATCTACTCAGTCTACACATAACATAGACTATATCAGACCTTGTAAAATTCATTAAACGCATCAGGCTCCGAATAATCTGAACATATTTAGATTGAGCAACTGGGTCACCATTATTCTTTTTCAACTGAGATTTAGCATCAGAAGGAGTGCGCACTGATGTGACATTAAAATATTCAAACTTCTAATAAGTCTCTCAACATAATGTTCTTGTGACAACATTATGCATCTTCACTCCTTATAACTTTAACTCCCAATATCATATTTACTTCACCCAGATATTTCATATCAAAATTAGCAGATAGAAATAATTTAGTACTTTACACAATATTTAAACTTGTACCAAATATAAGCATGTCATCAACATACAGACATATTATTACATAATCATTGTCTACCACTTTAGTATAAACATATTTATCCCCCTCAACTGAAGAAAAATAGTCGCTCAGTAAGACTTATTCAAATTTCTCATACCACTACTTAGGAGCTTATTTAAGGACATAAAGAGACTTAATTAATTTAAAAACTTTATTTTCTTGTCCAGGAATGACATAACCTTTAGGTTGAACCATATAGCTTCTAAATAATTTGATGGTTCATTATCGACAAGAAAAGTTTGAAAATCATTTCCATAAGAAAAATATTCTTTCATAGGCCTTTTGCTCCGTCTCGGTTCCTCATTAGAGGTAATTTTATTATTTGTTTCAACAAGTTTATGAAACTTTTATCAGACGGTGGATAAATATATTCAAAGAACTCAGCATTCTTTGTCTCAATTATAGTATTGCAATCAAGCACATCAATTTTTAAAACAAGAAATCTATATGCAGCACTATGTTCAGCATATCTAATAAGCATACAATCAGCAGTTTTAGAACCTATTTTTCTCTTTTTAGATTCAAGCAACAGAACTTTAGCAAGGCACCTCCACATTTTAAATATTTCACGTTAGGTTTATAACCCTTCCACAATTCATAAGGAGTTTTTCTAGTTCTTCTATGTGGTATTCTATTTTGTAAGTGACATGCAGATAAAATAGCTTCACCCCACAAATTATCAGGAGCATTAGAACTAATTAACATAAAGTTCATCATCTTTTTCAATGTTCAATTTTTCCTTTCAGCTACTCCATTTGACTTAGGTGAATAAGGCGAAGTTACTTCATGAATAATTCCATTTTTTTTACAAAAATCATTTAAAGCTAAATATTCTCCACCTCCGTCTGATCTTATTCTCTTGAGTTTTCTACTAAGTTGATTTTCAACTTCAATTTTATAAGAAATAAAAGCATTAAAATCATTATCTTTATTTCTAAGCAAATACAACTTAGTATATCTAGAAAAATCATCAATAAAAGTCACATAATATCTTTTACCACCTCTAGTCATAGTCTGTTTTAAATCGCCTAAATCAGTGTGAATCAAGAATAACAATTCAGTTTCTCTATTTACAGAAAAACAAGTCTTTTTAGTACTTTTAGCTTCAGCACATATTTCACACTTGTCAATATTATTTGAGTCTAAAACGGATATTAATCCTAGTGACTGTATTTTCTTTATATACGCGACATTAACATGTCCTAGTCTAGCATGCCACACAGAAATTGACTCAACCATATAAGCAGAAGAATATGCATTTTTATATCTACTATAAAAAATATTAAGCACAAATAAACTATGGTTACAATATCCATTGCCCACAAAAATATTATTTTTGGTCAATACGACCTCATCATTCTCGAAAGAAACCTTCACTCAGACTTTTCCTAATAATCCCACAGAATTGGTTTATATATTAGGAACATGCAATACATCACTCAATGCTAAAGTTTTACCAAATGTGAGTTTGAGAAGAATTTTTCCTTTCCCAAGAACGCGAGTTGTCCTTGAGTCACCTAGATAAATAGTTTCTTCTCCTTCCTCAATTTGGGTGTAAGACAAAAATTTATTTTTGTTTGCACAAATGTGCCTAGTAGCATCATAGTCTATCACCCAATTTCTCACATTGGCCACATTATTTATTTGAAAAACTACCGCAACAGTTAAATTTTCCACTTTAGTCAAATTTAATTTTGACTTAGCGAGATTATCACTTATCCCAATTTTCTCTTGCATTGAGGTGCATTTTACTTGAAGGTTTTAATATTAGCATTGGATATGTAACCATGTCTATTCACATGCCTGTGTTTTGACATTAGTGTTTGCTAAGGTTATGGATGCAATAACGTATTTTCAACACTATGAATATCTGACAGGACAACTGGAACAGTAGTAGCGGAGACAACACCAAAATTGGTAGCACCATAAAAAAATTTCGTACTAGTATTACTTGCCATAGTTTCTTAGATTGTAGGGAAATCACAGGGGAAGATAAGAATAATAATACTGCAATAATATTATTTGTAAGCAGATACACGAATTGGCTTGAGTCGTGCTGGGCACTGTCCTAAGAAACTATGTCAACAATGTGAAATGTTTCCCTAGGATTAAACAAGCACATCTCTATTTATTTGGAGGATACATGAATCAGTAAAATTAAATACTAAATCTAGCAAGTTGGAAGAGAAAGAGCACCTAATATTTTATACCAATTAAAATATTATAGAAGAAGAAATTAGAAGGAGAGAGATGTATAGAGAGATGTATAGGAGGGAAAGAAGAATTCTTCTTTTGCTAATGATTAGTTTTCTTGGTGTTTGGATGATTGAGGAATGATGGTCTAATCATGGCTATACATAGGCCTAAGGAAAGCTTCTACACAAGACGTGTTTTATTTGCTTGTCAAATTTCCTTCATGTAAGATGACAATACCCCATGCAAGATGACATTTGGCTTAGCAAGGTCATTTGTCAAATAATTTTTAAAAGCATGCCACATGTAAAAACTTTTGTCATATATAATATCTAAGAGTATTTGGCCACAAGGCTTCATGCAAAAGTTACTTGAAAATAGTTAGAACACTTATAAAATAAAAAGACACATGACTACTTTAAAATTTTGAAAATACTCCCACACCAAATATTAAAGACATGGATATATGGTGTATAATTGTGTTCTTTAGTTCTACCTTCTTAATTGCAAATCTTGTTCTTGAATATTTTCCTTATGTGCAATTTTAGTATAAATATTTTCGTCGGGGTAACCTTTTTGTTTTTGTTTTTTTTTGTGAAAAATTCTATATGAAATAGTTCGTTGGCTTAAAGTCAATGTTTTGTTAAATACATATAGCATGGTAGTTTTTTTTTAATGAGAAGAGAAAATATATGGGTTTTTTTTTCACTTCGTCTTGAAGATTAAGATATGACTTTTTCTTTTTGTGGTGTATTTCACTAAGTAATCAGTTTTACTCGTCAAACGGTCAAAGTGTAATTAAGATAAGTGTCTGTCCCAAAAAAAAAAAGAGAGAGCCTTTCTAGGTATTTTCTTTTAAATTAAATTAAATATGATAAACATTTTCTTAAAATCTTTGGAGCCTAGCGAGAGTAGGGAAACGAGAAAGGAAAATAAAGGATATTAGCAAGAGTTGAACATTGTATTTGTACATTTACCTACATAAATATCATAGTAGTTGTATCGGATTCTCCGAAAATTATTTTTAAAAAACTTGACAGTTGACACACACAAGACGACATTTCTGAAGTTCAAGCAACAGACATTTACAAATGAGCTAACAAATCAAATCCACAATATAGTGTGTGTATATATATGTTTACCCTCTAAATCGAGTAACAGTTGAATTTGTAATAGGTTTTAAGGATACGTGATCTAACTTGATACAAAACGATAAATCAGATTGCAATTGAAATAAGTAAATGCAAGCCACACATATTGAACAGTCTTAGCCTTACAAAGTTAATCACCCTCGAGCCAGGTACTTTGATCGATATCAAGACACAAGAAATGAGAGCGTAAAGAGAGTAATAAGAACTTAAAGAGAATAATAATGTATTGCTTTGGAATGCATGTTACAATGTGTCAAATGAATTATCAGACCCCTCCTTTATATAACAGAGGAGTACTACTTTAGGCACAATTCTATAAAAGGTAAAAATTCCTTGATTTTTTGATTGCCGGTTTCTTACTAATACGTGCCGAGATTTCCGCCGTAATATCCAATCGGTCACAGATATTTCGGTATTCTCTTGGTTATCTTCACAATGTTCCTTTGATCTCTTTCGGGGCTAAGGTCGACTTCGGGATCACGGACTCAATATTCTCAAAGACAAACGCTTTGACCCCGGATTCTAGCTCGGTGGGGCTCGAGGTCGATCTCAACCCTTGGTTGTCATGCGCTCGATTTCGACCGTATACAGATAGTCCCCTCGTTTTCGGCGAGTAGACAACGAGAAATGACATGGGCTTTTGATTGACTTTGATACCCAGTGACAGAAACGACAAAACAGTCAAAACATCTTGTCAGTCTAGTCTTAATGGCATTAAATGCTTGTGAGTTGCTGGTCAGCCACTCCTAGATGTGAACCATCGTTTAGAAACTATAAATACCCCTTTATTTATTTATTTATTTATTCAAACTCTGCTTTCAAACCTTTTGCCCTCGTACTTTGGAAATTTTGATACTTCCAAGCATTTATATTCTGGTTACTTTGAGATCTTTTTATAAAATTTTTGTTCTCAAACCATCAAGTATACTCTTTTAACATCCTCTTTTTCCTTCATTTTCAAAGAAATGGCGAAGACTTCAAAATTTGTTCCCCAAAAAGAAACTCCCTCTACCTCGCAGCTGGCTACCGAGGAAACCGTCTCGCGTACTGCTGTCGAGTAACCGACATGGGAACCTCTTCTGAAAATGTTCATCCCCGAGGGGTGCACGGTCAATGCTGATTTTAAGGTAGAAAAGCCTTCTTCTGTACCAGGCCGATGCTAGGTGGTCTTGAGTTACATTTGCTCGATCACCGAGGATATTCTCCCCGAAGTCAAAAAATATTGTAACTAGGCCAACAAACATGTGGTGGTTCCCGAACGTGATGAAGCCATCACCACCCACATCAAGGAATTTTTAAGTATTTACATTTATCCCTTCACGTTGGACCCTTGGACCCGGTTATCATCGACTTTTGCAAAAGATACGAGGTAAACCTTGGTCAAATCCACCCTTCTTTCTGGAGGATCGTAATCCTCCTCAATTTTCGTTGTCAGCCAGATTGAAGGTTGCCCCTTCACTATTGACCACCTCATGCGTTTATACAGTCCTCGACTCTACCACGGGAGCTGGTCAAGCTCGCCCGTCGGGCTAGTAAAGCCCCGTTATCGAGTATCGACGAAGATAGGGATTGAGGTTGGCTAGGCCGTTTCTTCCGAGTGAGGAACTCGGACTTGATCCCGTCCGAGCACATGTCGTTACCTGACAAGTGGAACATGTCATGTTAGTATAATTTTGCTTCCAAGACTTTATTTATCGCTTTTCGACCTACTCCACAAGTGGACAAGTGGTGCAGCTGTTGCTCGGATCCCGAATTCAGTTCTTCGACTCAAGGAGTAGGTCGAGGGCATTGTATCACAAAGGACTTATTCCGAGCACTTGTGGAGCGAGCTTTCAAAGGGCTGATAGGAGGCCCGTTCGCACGGTGAGATATCTTTCATGAGTAATTTTTGGTTTCCCTTTTGTATGACTAAGTTCTCACTTGTTTTATTTCTTTTTGCAGGTTTACCCACGGATGTCCATATGAGGCCCCCGTCCGGTAGTGAAGATCTCCCCGTTGAGTCCCCTGCTCCGAAACAGGGTGAAGAGAAGAAGAGAAAAAGGGCTCCGAGTTCTCTGAGCTCAGAGAAAAAAAAAACCAAGGAGGAGGTTGATCTGCAAGCCAAAAGAAACTTCCAACTCCCTTTACTGGATCAAGAACGAGTCTAAAGAGGATGAAATTTTAGAGGCCCGGGAGCCATGGGTCCCTGAAGAAAGGGCATCAACCGGAGGGGGGGGAGACGATATAGGCCAATCCCTCCCAAACTCAAGAGACTGATGCATCAGTGAGGGTCGAGAACCCTCAAGATTCCGGTTCTGCTCCACTCGGTGTCTTTAATATAATGGGATCGCCTTCATTTACAGATTGAATGTTCGGTGAAGCTCAAGCGGCAAACGAGCATTCAAATGAGGGGTCCAAGTGTTACATCTCGCGTTTTTGTACGTTAAAGTTTCGTCTTCAGTTAATTGACATAGACTCGGGGATGAGATTATCTTGAGGTTAACGTATTTATGCTATTTATAACAAGAGAGAAATAAGTTTCATGAAGGATAAAGGGTACACGAATTAAAGAAAACGAGTTTCGTTGAAAATGACCAATTTGGGATAAAATACGGGTCGAGCGATAATATCCGATAATTATGGACTAGTACCATACAAGGTACCATATGGCCGTGATAAGATGATGTATAAAGTATATTAAAAATGAGTAGTATTTTTAGGTAGTTTGGGATAATTCTTAATTATACGGGTAATTAATTAATTACTGGGTAACGGGGCATTACCAAGTTAACTAATAAGTGGATAAAAATTTATAAATTATGCCCTTCCCCCAAAAAAACGTGGCAAGAAGCCACAAATATAGGAAGTGACTAAGTATTCATATACTCCTATGTGGCTACCTAGGAATAAATGGGATTTAGAAATTAAAAGGTCTTATCCATTCATTTGGACAAAACAAGATAAAAAAATATCAAAATTCCTAGGTAAAAGACATACTCCACTTTTCCTAGGGATGTCTATATTTTTGATTCCCCATGTGAATTATTATTATCTTCTGTTCATAGGTCTCAGAATAATACGCAGTTGAAAAAGGTTATCTGGAAGGAATATTGAGATTATTACGTATTTTTCATGCATTTCACTCATTTATACATGTGCATTGACCCATGACCAGATGGCGTTATATAAGCGTATATATGTGTAAATATATGTATATGGGATATAAGAAAAGGTTACGGCGTTATATACGCACCACCACCTGATCAGCTGGTATATGTTGATGATGTTGCCCACAGTAGCCGAGACGATATGATGGGATGTCCTCAGAGGCTTGATGATATTATGTACATCTATACCTATGTATGACACGATATTTATATGCACGTGCATGACATTATAAATGTTTCAGGATTTATAAAGTTATTCAGATTTATAGATGGATTTCTTAATTCCATATTTCATCTATGTCTCTTATGTACTGATTTTCATGCCTTACATACTTAGTACATTATTCGTACTGACGCCCTATTTTTCGGGGCCTGCGTTTCATGCCCGCAGGTGCAGGTAGGCAAGTCGACGGTCCCCCTTCCTAGGATCCTTGATTAGCGAGAGTTGGCGTGCTCAATTTGATCCGGAGCTGCTATTGATTTTGGTACGATATGTTTGTATATATATATATATATATATATATATATATATGGGTATGACGTGGCTCAGTCCCGTCCTTGTACAATTATATTTCTATTAGAGGTCTGTAGACAGTATGTCTAGTTGGATAGTATGTGGCTTTGCCGGCTTCCAGTTTTGAGGTATATAGTTGTCTATAACGGCCTTGTCGGCTCGTCCTACGTATGTTGCACGTATATGTATGTATGCCTTTTGGGAAGATTTCCTTCATGTACATTATTCACGTAATTTAGTAGACGTTAATCAGGTTTATATCTTGGACGCATGCTTAGGCGTGTTTGACATGTAAGACTCGGGCACCCGTCGCGGGCCATCAGTTTGGGTCGTGACACCAGGGAGTGAACAATCCCCTTCGAAGCTTTTTTGATGGTGTGGACTCTATTTCCATGAAGGATGTCACCAGATTGGATGATTTAGAAGTAAGAAGACGCCTATCCTCGGGGGCAAGTGGGTCTAGTTCGAGTCCAAGATTAGTCAACCGATTCCTTGCCCTGAGTTCCGACCCCGGTCGGAAGCGGTCGGTCATTATCTCATTTCGGAGGACACTCGGGTTGTTTCCATGACTGTTGGGGTGAATAGTTACCTCTGGTGCCTGGTGACTGAAGAAGACCAGGAAAAGATGAACAAGGTGGAATCACCATGCTTATTCAACAAAGCACAACAGGCATTGAATCGGGTAAGGTGTTTCCAAACCTTTTCATTTTTCAGCTTCGGTTACTTAATGATATTAATATTTTTCCTTGTATTTGCAGGCCTTGGTGCTTCATCACGAGACCTTCCTCCGATGTCAAGAAGAGATGAGTCTTCTCAAGACCGAAGGAAAAGAGCTTACTGAGAAGAGAGATGCTTATAAACTTCTCAGCGAGTAGTTTGAAGGGGAGGCTAAGAGCCTCCAAGCTGAGCTGGAGGTTGCTCGGAAGGAGCATGCACACCTGGTCAAGCAGGTAAAAGTCTTTAAGGTTAGTGACCTTGAACTAGATTTGGTGACTGATGGTCGAAATCCGTAGGTCCAATAGAAGATCAATCGGGTCAACCAGCTCCGAGCTGATATGGATGTGATTAAGGTCAAGATCGACGAATGGAGAAGTAGAATGGATCGTCTGGCCTCGGAAAAAGAGGCTACTCGGGTGCAACTGACTTCGACTCAGTTCCAGGTTCCAGCGGCAAAGGAAAAGTCCGAGGTGCAAGCCAAAAAGATCGAAGAACTCTATTCTAGGTTACGGTTGGCCGCCTCTAATCGAGAAATTATGGCTGAGGAGCTTGAAATGACCAAGTAAGCGGCCGCGGTGGTTAAAGCCGATGCCGAAGAGATGGTGTCCAATATAAGGTTGATGCTGAGGTGGCCCAGGACCGCGTGAAAGATGTTGTTAACTATGAGAAGCGGCAGTCACGAAGAGAGTCCCTTGAGGAGATTCATGCTCGGGGTTTCGATCTATCGGCCGAGATCGAAATTTCTAAGGGGCTTGAGGCCGAGGCCAAGAAGTTGGCCTACCCCGAGGAAGAAGAAGAAAAAGACTCTGAGGGTTCCGATGGGTCGGGAGGTGGAGAATACTATGCTATTTAGATGCCTTTTGTAGAAGTTTTTGCTTTTTTTGTACTTGTGTACAGGCTTGTTTTTTCCATTCGACTATATATGAGTTTTGTTTCCCTTTGCTTTATTCTTTATGTTTGCAAAGATCGAAATTCTTTAGCATAAAATAGTCAGGTCATGTTCAGATGTTCGAACAGGCCTTGCCTTTGACATTATTTTGTTTAAGGCATCGTGGGGTTCGGTATAACCGAAAGTTTTTCCCCAAAGTACTTATGATTTTTAGATTATAGTTTGCCGAGAGTAGCCTTTAGAACCGGTTATGATATTTTGAAGGCCTTGTTTTTGTTACGGATCTCAGACGTCTCCGAGACATTTTCTTATAGTGGTAGCCTATTTAGTTCGGGTTTTGCACAGTGGGATTGTCACCCCGAGTTATCCGTACTTGCCTAAAATAATAGTCCTCGAATGGGGATGGTCATAGACTTTAAGGTTCAGACGCTTCCTAATAGGTTTTGTGCCCTCGGGCTCTGATATCCTGAGTCATTCGAGTTTGTTTTTGGACGGCAGTCTCCGATTGGGAGTGATTGTTTGAACCGGGATAAAGAGGCCCTTGGGATCGATACCTTTAGGGAATCATTTGTAGGAATTCCTTTAAAAAAGAGAATTTTTTAAGGTACAAGATATTTATCCACAAGGTAAAGACTTTATTTTTGTGCGTAATAGTTACACATGTGCACAAGATTTGTGCCAGGGCTCGAGCAATCTATGCGGGCATGATTCATTTGACCGTTTGGCCCTTACAGTAAATATTATCGACCGAGCCGAGACCATTCAATCATAAAGTTTCTTTCCTTGCTAAAATTATATGAGGGTAATGCCCCCAGTGTTCGGGGCCGATCGTAGAGAGGCTGTGAATACTGCTGTCATGATCTTCGATACCGGTTTGTAACCGGCCTTCAATTCTAAGTTAGCACGATTTATCGTTGCCTTGTTAAAAACCTTGCCGGAAACCCATTTGGGACAAATCCAGTTCAAGGGAAAAATGGTGCAATGCATGCTTTCAGGCCTAAAGATTGTATCGTTCTTTGATGATTTCTTGCGAGTGTTAGTTCGGAATGTAAATAAATAAAAGGAAATGAATGGGATCATACATTATCAGTAGTATAACTTCAAGTGAGCTATGTTCATGTTTTTTGGTAGTTTCTCATTGTTCATTGTTCCGAGTTTGTACGATATTTTATCGGTGATCTCGATAATTTGATAAGGTCTTTCCTAATTCAGCCCACACTTCCCTTCGTTCGGGTTTCGGGTGTTTAGTGTAACTTTCCTTAGTACCAAGTCCCCAATATTGAAGTGTCGAAGGTTGGCCCTTCGATTGTACTATATCTCGATCCACTACTTTTGGGCGGCAAACCAAACAAGGGTTGCTTCGCGTCTTTCATCCAATAGATCTAGACTTGTGTTCATAGCCTCATTGTTTGATTCTTTGGTTGCATATCGGAACTTGAGACTTGGTTCTCCGAATTTGACTGGTATAAGAGCTTCGGCATCGTAGACCAGTGAGAACAGGGTGGCTCCGGTACTGGACTTCGAGGTTGTTCGGTATGTCCATAAGACTTTGGGCAGGATTTTCCTTCCATTTTCCTTTGGCGTCAGTTAACCTTTTTTTGAGGTTTTGGAGTAGGTTTTGTTGGTCGATTATGTTTATCCGTTCCCACTAGGGTAGTAGGGTGTTGATCAGATCCTTTTGCTCTTATGATCTTTGAAAAACTTACTTACTTTGCTACCGATGAATTATTTCCTGTTGTCGCACACGATGTCGGCTGGAATTCCGAATCGGCATATGATATGGTCCCAAATGAAGTCGATGAACTCCTTCTCCCTAACCTTCTCGTATGCCTGGGCTTTCACCCATTTAGAAAATAGTCAATCACAAACAATATAAATTAAGCCTTAATAGGTGCCCATGGAAGGGGACAACGATGTACGTACCCCACTTCATGAACGACCATGGTGACAGAAGTGAATGCAGCAGCTCACCAGGTTGATGAATCAATGGAGCATGTCTTTGACATTCATCACATTTTCGTATGAACTCCTTCGTGTCTTTTTCCATATCGTTCCAATAGTAGCCGACTCTTATTACCTTTAGAACCAATGATTCGGTGCCTGAATGATTTCCACAGGTGGCTTCGCGAATTTCCCTCAAAATGTACTCGGTATCCCCTGGTCCTAGACATATCACAAGTGGGCTATCGAATGTTTTTCTGAACAGGGTTCCATCTCCAGACAAAGTAAACCAGGCTGCCTTTGTACGCAGGGCCCTCGATTCCTTCGGATCCGCGAGCAGTTTTCCAATCTTCAAATTTTCTATATATTTGTTTCTCCAGTTCCAAGTTAGGCTCGTTGAGTTAATCTCGGCATGTCCCTCTTCCACTACCGATCTCATAAGTTGCATGACTGCCCCCGATTTGAACTCGTCTTCCTCGACTGATGATCCTAAGTTAGCAAAGGCATCGTCCTCACTATTTTGATTTTGAGGTTCTTGTTGCAAGGTCCATTGTTTGAACCAATGTAATGTTACCTACAACTTATCTAGGTACATTTGCATCCTTTCTTCTCTGACTTAGAACATCCCATTAACTTAGTTCCCCACGAGGAGGGAGTCGCACTTGGCTTCGATCACCTCTGCCCCCAAGCTTTTGGCTAGTTCGAGACCTGCAATTACAACCTCATATTCGGTCTCGTTGTTAGTCAATTTCACAGTCCAAATAGATTTTCTAACTACATTGCATGTTAGTGGCTTCAATACGATGCTATGTCCGGACCCTTTGGCATTCGAGGCGCCGTCCGTGAAGAGGGTCCATATCCCCGAGGAGGTTCCTGAGTTGATTAATAGCTCTCCTTCGAATTCGGGTATTAGGGCCGATATAAAGTCGGTCACAAAGTCTGTCAAAATTTGAGACTTAATAGCAGGGTCGATATTCAATATCGTACCCACTAATTTCCACGGCCCATTTGGCCAACCAGCCTGAGAGCTCAGGCTTATGCATAAAATTCCTCAATGGGTAAGTGGTCACGACACATATCGGGTGACACTAGAAGTATGGTTTTAGCTTTCTAGAGGCGCTTAGCAAAGCGAGCGCCAGCTTTTCTAGGTGAGGGTACCTAGTTTCGGCCTTACCTGGGGTCCTACTACTAATGCAGTAAATTGGAAATTGCGTACCTTGTTCATCCCAGACCAGGACTCCACTTACCGTTATCTCTGGTACTACCAAGTACAAGTAAAAATGTTCGTCTGTCTTCAGCGTGTGAAGCAGCGGTGGGCTCGATAGATACAACTTGAGTTCCTCCAAAGCCCGTTGGCACTCAGGGTTCCTTGAGAAGTTATTCTTCTTCTTCAATAGTGTGAAGAACCGATGGCTCTTATCGAACGACCTCGATATGAATTGACCTAGGGCAGCTATGAGCCCGACTAATCTTCTCAGGACCTTCATGTTGTCCACAACTATGATATCTTCGATGGCTTTGATTTTGTCGGGGTTGATCTCGATTCCACGGTTGGATACCATGAATCCGAGGAATTTACCTGACCCAACTCCAAACGCACATTTCTCCGGGTTCAGCTTCATATTGTATTTTTTCAATATGCTGAAGATTTCCTGCAAATGTTTTAAATGGTCCTCTGCCCGTAGGGACTTAAACAACATATCATCAATGTAAACTTCCATTGGTTTTCCCATGTGTTCCTCAAACATCCGGTTTACTAGGCGTTGGTAAGTGGCACCGACGTCTTTTAATCCGAACGACACCACGTTATAGCAGTATGTGCCGTCTTTAGTGATAAAGGAGGATTTTTCATGATCACCGGGGTCCATCCGTATTTGGTTGTACCTGGAGTAGGCATCGAGAAACCGAGGATCTCTTGGCCGACGGTGGCATCAATCATGCGGTCGATGTTGGGCAAAGGGAAGGATTCTTTGGGACATGCCTTATTCAAATCCTTATAGTCTACACACATTCTTAATTTATTCTCATTTTCAAGGACTACTATCATGTTTTCTAACCAATCCAGGTATTTAACCTCCCTAATGTATCCTATTTTAAGGACTTTAGATACCTCGTCTTTGATGAAAGTATGTTTTACCTCGGACTGGGGTCTCCTCTTCTGCTTGACCGGATGGAACTTTGAATCCAGGCTTATCTTGTGAGTGTTTATCTCCATTGGGATCCCTGTCATGTCAAGGTGGGACCAAGCGAAACAATCTTTATTAGTTATAGGAAATTGAACGAGTTTTTTCTTGAGCTTGGGGCTTAACCCCGTGCCCAGGTATACCTTTTGATCGGGAAAATTTTCATTCAATACGACTTGTTCCAGCTCCTCGACTATCGATTCAGTGGCGTCTAAATCATAGGGGGCTATAAAAGATGTGGGGACCACGCAATCATCATCCTCGTCTACCCCTCGTTCCTCCGATTCTGCCGAGGCTAGTATCGGTGATTGCTATTTGGCCCCATTTTTTACCATCTGGTTCAGATCCTTCTATGTTGAGATTGTGGATGCCGGTATCACATCATCGATCGTGAACATTTCCTTGGCGGCTGGTTGTCCCCATAGACTGTTTTGATTCCGCTAGGTGTTGGGAATTTCAGCACCTGGTACAGTGTCGAGGGCACTACTCTCATGTTGTGAATCCATGGACTCTCGAATAGAGCAGTGTACCTCATGTCTTCTTCGATCACATAAAATTTAGCTTCCAGGATGGTCCTAGCAGTGTTCACCGGTAACTTCATCTCACCCTTAGTAGTTTCATATGCCATGTTGAATCCGTTTAGAACTAGGACTGCATGAACGATTTGGTCTTGTAGACCGAGCTGCTCCACGACCCTTGATCGGATGATGTTGGCAGAGCTATCTAGATCAATCAACACATATTTAACTCGTGATTTATTTATCATTACAGATATTACCAGTGCATCATTGTGGGGCTGCATGATCCTTTCTGTGTCCTCGTCGTAGAAAGACAAGGTTCCTTCCAGTATGTAATCTCGAGCCTGCTTTTTCCTTGTGATGGATACTTTGCTACATTTCAACATCGGCCCCTGGGGGACATCAACCTCGCCGATGATCATGTTAATGATGTGTTGTGGTTCTTCTTGTCTGCTCTGTTTGTTTGATTTCTTAGTCTGATTACTTCCTCTCTCAACTGTCGGCAATCCTCCATTCTGTGGTCGTGTGTGCCATGATATTTATACATATGGTTAAGATCCCTTTGGGACGAAGCATATTGTAGAGGTCGCGGTCATTTGGTGTCCTTGATGCGTCTGATAGCTGATACAATGGCAACAACGTCGATGTTAAAGTTGTATTTCGATAACCTCGATGCCTCTTTAGGCCCGACGGGCCTTTCAAATCTGTTTTTTCTCATGAGTCCCCGATTGTTATGACCTTGATCACTTCTCCTTTCATTCCTCATAGGGTTCCGCCCGGACCCGCTGCTCGATCCCATTGTATGGTTGGTAACGATCCCTGCTTGATCTCGGCTCACGATCAATGTCTCTCTTGGCTCTATCGACGGCTCTGACGGGATAAACAGACCCGTAAGGAGCCCCAAGTTTATCATCTTCGACTCTGATTTTTGATTGATATTGGTTATGCACGTCGGCCCAAGTAACAACCGGATATTGCACCAGGTTTTGTTTCAACCGTTGTGAAGCCACTGAGCTTCGAATATTGAGTCCTTGGGTGAAAGCCTGAATTACCCAATCATTAGCGACTGGTGGAAGGTCCATACGTTCCATTTAAAACCCTGACACGAACTCTCTGAGCATCTCGTTATCCTTCTGTTTTACTTTGAAAAGGTCTGACTTCCTGGTCTCGACCTTGATGTCCCCAGCGTGTGCTTTCACGAAAGATTCTGCAAGCATACCAAATGACTCAATAGAATTAGGAGGTAAGTTGTGATACCATATCATAGCTTCCTTTGACAGGGTCTCTCCGAACTTCTTCGAAAGGACAGACTCATTCTCATCATCCTCCAAGACACTCCCTTTGATGGCACATGTGTAAGAGGTTACATGCTCATCTGGGTCGGTCATTCTGTTATATTTAGGTATCTCGGTCATGCGGAATTTATTAGGATTGGGGTTGGAGCCGCGCTCGGAGGTAAAGTTTTTGCACGAACTTCTTGGAATCTAGCCTTTCAATATCGACGGTGCTCCAGGAATTTGGTCTACCGTGGAATTGTAGGTTTCCACCTTTTTGTCATTGGCTTCGATTTTCTTCTCTCCTGATTCTACTCGTTTTGTCAGTTCCTCGAGCATCTTTACAATCTCGGGGTTAGTCCCCTATTCGTTTTCATTCGACCTCTCTACTACCGGTTCATCCTTGCGGGTGACTTCTCGGGGTGGATCGGGTTCAACTCTGCTCGGTGCTAGCTTTGGTCCTGTAACTGGTCTATCGTCGCTTGTTGAGCCTGCAGCATTTCGAAGATCACCTTTAAACTAATTTCGTCTCCACCAATATTTTGTGTATTTTGAGACGTTGATCGGGCTCCACCACGGACGCTATTCTCATGGTCGGTAGGCAGGTTTGTGTCGTAGCCACATGCGAATTAGCATCAATTGGGTATGTGACTGGAATTCCGATGGGATCAATGGGTGGTATTTCGTCAGCGGCGCGATGTTGTTATTTTCACCCTGATGACCGAACTCGTCATCAACATGTAGAGGTGCTGATTGACAATTCGACATTTTGAGTTTTAACCTGAAATTAGAGACACTTCAAAGAACAAGTGTAAAATAGTGTATGTTATGTAGATTCGTATCAAATAACCATTATTATCCTTATCCTCACGGTGGACGCCAAACTATTTACCGTCAAAATCGAGTAACAATTGAATTTGTAAGTGGTTTTAAGGATACATGATATAACTTGATACAAAATGATAAATCAGATTGTAATTGAAATAAGTAATGAAAAAGCAAATGCAAACCACATGTATTGAACAGTCTTAGCCTTGGAAAGTTAATCACCCTCGAGCCAGGTACTTCGATCAATATCAAGAGAGAAGAAATGAGAGCTTAAAGAAAATAATAATGCATTGCTTTGGAATGTGTGTTACAATGTGTCAAATGAATTATCAGACCTCCCTTTATATAGCAAAGAAGCCGTACTTTAGGCACAATTCTATAAAAGGTAAAAATCTCGTGATTTGCTTATTGCTGGTTCCTTACTAATATGTGCCGAGATTCCCGCTGTAATATCCAACCGGTCACTGATATTTCGGTCTTCTGTTGGTTATCTTAACAATGTTTCTTTGAGCTCGTTCGGGACTAAGGTCGACTCCGAGATCACTGACTCAATGTTCTCGAAAGAGACGTTCTGACCCCGGGTTCTAGCTCGGTGGGACTCGAGGTCAATCTTCAGCCCTTGGTTGTCATGTTCCGAATCTAACCTGCCATGTCGTATGCGAGCTCGATTTCGACCATGTATATATATATAGAGAGAGAGGGGGGTCGCCATTATCACTCTACACTTAACACATGCATCTTTAAGTTTCAAGTTCACTCGTTATTAAGATTATAGAACCTAATCTTACTTTTATCTGACTAGTAATTGCTCCAATTAAAATCATTGATTTTCGACTAGCTACCAACAGAAACATCAAATATATGTGGACAGAAATTTAAACATAGATGTAACAGAAAATGCGTGTTTGCAGCCAGTGCATGCAACGTAACTGTAAGTACAAGATATTTGTCTATTACGTACAAAGTATTATTTAAGTTGGTTAATTAATATCTATTCTTATCTCAGCTTATTATTTAAGCATAATAAGTTAATACGGTTTGAAGTACACATTGTGAGTGTGATTATTTTCCTTGATCTGGCAGTATATTTGGTTAACCAGCATTTTTCTTATATAATTGACTTTAATCCGATTGTCTTTTAACTTCTGCTTCCTCTAATCAATTATAGGCGGATGAATATTTGTTAGGATTATAAATAAGATTGTTATACGTTGAATTTTGAAAATTACTGGTATGAACCATAATAATACCATGTTAATTTTTATTTCGAACAATTTTCTCTTGTTATTAGAAAATCTTTCCTTATTAAAAGCGATTACCATCATATTTGGTCACCAGTTCAGTTTTACTATATATATATATATAATTTGATTTGTTAGTAGACAAGTAAAATAACATATACTAAAAAGATTTTAAAAATTACAAAAGGCAGAGAGTTATAATTTAAATAGTGAAATAGAGTTGTATCTATAAAATCACCAGTCAATTATTATACAAAAGGGGAATGATGTCTAAATTCAATGGTAGATGGGATGTTTTAGTTTTTAACATAAAGTTAGAGGGAGAAAAAAAATTTCTCCCTTTTAATTTTATTAAACAAAATTTTATTTATTTGTAAAAAGGATGTCTATTTTTAAGGTACTTTTGTCAATTTAAACACAAGACTACTCCTACGGGAGGCAGTAGTTGAGAATTTTTCGCCATGGACGGAGCAATGTTGCATGAAGGTAGAAGGTCCTCGGATCGTAAACTTTTTTTTTTCTTCAAAGAAAAGCAATGACGATATCTAGGAAATAAATACCGACTAACTCTGTGCTATCGGCCGAGGTAAAGACCTTTTTATGGAGGAGACCACACGAGCCCTTTAGGATCTCAAATAAATGTAGGAACACAAACAATTAGCAGTATAATTATATAGTAGGTGCAACTAATTTAACAATAAACCAAACCAATAGGTGGTTATGTCAAATTAGAGTTAGTTAACCTCAGTCAAAATTAAATCAGTGTCCTACCATGGTTAGTCAAACTAACCCTATATTTTAATATTCTTTGGCTAATTAATAAATCACAGCGTTTGCCTTGCTTTTAGAGTAGTATTGACTTCCCATCTTCCACTGACTCTCTACCAGCATCTATATTATCAAATTATAATGATTATTACATTAAATTAATCCAACTTCCCTTATCAAAATGATCAAGTAAATCCAAGAGAATAAATAAATTAATTTTTTAATCAATTAAACAAATATGAAAATGATACTTCCTAACATACTATAGTATTTTTTTACTAATACTATAATTCAAGATAACATAAAGGAAAATGAATAGCTGGATTTTAAAGATCTTTGTTGTTTTGCTGGCTTCTGAAGATACAGCAGAGTTTCTTCAGATCCGAAGAAAAAGGTCAGAAAAATAAAATTTTATTCAACCAACCAAATCCCATGAAAATAAATTTATCGCTGTAACTTTCTCGGTCAAAACTCATCGCACCGTATTTTCCTAATACAATTTATATGTCATGTGTAGTTTACGATTATTGTAGAGTGAGCAGGTTATTCATTGTACATCCCAAAAATAGCGATAAAGACGTAGCCACATACATTAAAGGATTGTCAGCTCGTCGAAAAATTATACTATATATATAAAACTTTTATTATATAAAAAATTATTTTTTATGTATATATTTGAGTACCTTTTATAAAATTCTTAGTTTCGTCACCGGCTAACTTATGCGGATTTTCTTAAAAATTTTTTATAAGAAAAAAGAAAAAGAAAAGAAAAGAAAAGGTAAATAGTGAAGTTAAAAGCTCTCCAAGAGAGAGAGAGACAACTTTTACATGACACACACACATGAGTGGACATTAGTATACATAGTAACACATACATGCATACATCTATACAAAAACAGAGCTCTCTCTCTTTGTGTGAATATATTTGTTTGCTTTTTGAGACAAAAAGATGACAAAGAGTTTTGTAGTGAAAGCCACACTGTAAACCAGTTTTTCACTTTCCATGACTTTTGATTGATTCTTAGGGTTTTCTTGTTTTTCTTTTTCTTTTTTATTTCCTTGTTGTGTTTCTGTCTGGTGAATTGTGAAGTGGGGTGCTGTTATTTTGTTCTTGTTGTTGGAAACGCAGTGTAAAGGTGGAATCTTTCGAGTTTTTGGAGCAAAATTACTGAGTTTCTTGATTTTGGGAAGAAAGGTTTGGATTTTTGGGCTGATTTTGAACTCAAAGTGAGTCAAGATTACTGGTAACCTTAATAATTTTGGTGGAGCAGGGGATTTTTTTTTGTGTTTAATGGATGATTAGGAGGGAATTACCTGTTTTGAAGTGGTCAAATTGAAGAGAATGACGAGTTTTGGGTTCAATTTGGTCAAGTTGTTTTAAAATTATGTGGTAATTCAACACCCTTTCTTGAGTATTAGAGGCCTGAAACTTTCAAGAAAATTTGACTTTTTTTGGGACTTGAAAACTGGTGGTAGGAGAAATTGCCTGAATTTTGAGATGCTTTTGCAGAGAGAGTACTATGTACTTATAATTGATATCTCTGGAGATAGATTTCTTTGTTGAACAGATATAGAAAAGGTATGGACTTTGAATTTATATTGTGATTTACTTTGCTTCATTTCTATTATTGTTTTGATAATGGGTATAGTACAATTAATATGCCTAAAGAATATTTGTTTCTTTTATTTGATGACAGCAGTTTTTCCATTGCAAGTGTGAGAACAAGTCATCCTTATGGGGAAGTAAGTAGTATTTATGAGCTAAAGAGTTGGTTTTGAATTGATTGTCATATCCGTAAAATTCTGTTGAAATCAAGATGATTACTTTTATGGATCCAAAGGACAAAGTGAAGGAAATAGACAAGTGCTTAGATTCTCAACTATGGCATGCTTGTGCTGGTAGTATGGTACAAATGCCCCCAATTAGTTCAAAAGTGTTTTACTTTCCTCAAGGACACTCAGAGCACGCCTGTGGAAATGTTGATTTTAGGAGCTCCAATATAAGGATTCCGTCTTATATTCCTTGTAAAGTCTTGGCTATTAAATATATGGCAGATGCTGAGACTGATGAGGTTTTCGCCAAGATTAGGTTGATTCCTGTTAGTAGGAATGAAGTTGAATTTGATGATGATGGGGTTGTTGGGATGAACGGTTCGGATAACCAAGATAAACCTACTTCGTTTGCGAAGACATTGACGCAATCGGATGCAAATAATGGTGGAGGTTTTTCTGTTCCGAGGTATTGTGCGGAGACGATATTTCCTCGTTTGGACTACTCTGCGGATCCTCCTGTCCAGACCATCCTTGCTAAGGATGTTCATGGGGAGACGTGGAAATTCAGACATATTTACAGGGGGACGCCAAGGCGCCATCTTTTAACAACAGGATGGAGTACTTTTGTGAACCATAAAAAGCTTGTTGCTGGCGATTCCATTGTGTTCTTGAGGGCCGAAAATGGGGACCTTTGTGTAGGCATTAGGCGGGCAAAGAGGGGAATCGGAGGTGGACCTGAGACTTCTTCTGGCTGGAATCCGGCTGGTGGGAATTGTATGGTACCATACGGAGGGTTTTCCAGTTTTCTCAGGGAAGACGAGAATAAATTAATGAGAAATGGGGGGAATGGAAACAATAGTGGGAGTTTGATGAGCAGGGGAAAGGTGAAGGCAGAATCAGTTATTGAAGCTGCAAATCTTGCAGCCGGTGGACAGTCATTTGAGGTGATCTACTACCCTCGTGCGAGCACCCCAGAATTCTGCATTAAGGCCTCGCTTGTGAAGTCTGCGTTGCAGATCCGTTGGTGCTCGGGGATGAGGTTCAAGATGCCTTTCGAAACTGAAGATTCTTCAAGGATAAGCTGGTTCATGGGAACTATATCTTCAGTTCAGGTTGCCGATCCCATGCGATGGCCAGATTCACCGTGGAGGCTTCTTCAGGTAATATGATCTCTGTTTACATCATCTGTGATGTAAGCACACATATTTAGTCTTGTTTGAGTAGACAGAGTCTCATAGTAGTAAAAGGACTCTAATATGTTCAAAGAAAAGATAAACTTAAACAGTGTGCGGCAAACATTCTTTCTAGAGTAAATCATATTTGATTATGTCTTTTGCTTAGTATTTCTTTTATAGAAAAAGAGAAATATGCTCCTTGTGTTGGTTATCAGGGATTTTTATGTTCTAGAACAAGATTTCTGATGAGTTCTATGATCTTCTGAAGTTGGAGATATATCCTGTATATTGGTGAAAAATACTTGGAGTGCTCTATCTGTATAAGCTCTGTAATGCACAATTTTTCTGCTACCTCCGTTTCGGAGTGGTAAAAATGGTAGGTTTTGTACTTATAATGGTATCTTTTATTTTCCAAAAAGGGGGTTGAATTAGTGCTTACTTGCCAAAGAAGGGGATGGAAGCCTCCAATTAATCTACTGTTACTTAATTTAATATGTTCCTCTCTTAAGTTGAGATAAATTGCTGCAGGTGACGTGGGACGAACCTGATCTGCTTCAAAATGTGAAACGTGTCAGCCCATGGCTTGTGGAGTTAGTCTCAAACATGCCTACTATTCATCTTTCTCCCTTCTCACCCCCACGAAAGAAACTAAGATTACCTCAACATCCAGATTTTCCGCTTGATGGCCACCACCTTCCTATGCCGGCTTTCTCCGGCAACCACCTCCTAGGGCCTAGTAGCCCCTTTGGTTGTCTTCCCGACAACACCCCTGCTGGCATGCAGGGAGCCAGGCATGCTCAATATGGTTTATCATTATCAGATATCCACCTCAGTAAGTTGCATTCTAGTTTGTTTCCTGTTGGTTTTCCGCCACTTGATCAGGCTGCAGCAAACCCAAGACCCCTGAATAGTCCAATGATTCGCAAGCCATGCAACAACGAGAATATTTCTTGCTTGCTAACCATGGGAAATTCCACTCATGAAACTACGAAGAAATCTGATATTGGGAAAGCACCACAACTCGTGCTTTTCGGTCAACCTATACTTACTGAGCAGCAGATCTCTCTTTGCTGCTCGGGAGATACTGTTTCTACTGTTCGTACAGGGAATAGTTCCTCGGACGGGAATGCAGATAAAATAGGTAATGTTTCTGATGGCTCAGGCTCTGCACTTAATCAACGTGGTCTAACAGAAAGCTCACCACGTGACACATTTCAGTCCGAACCAAATACTGAGATTGGACACTGCAAGGTTTTTATGGAATCAGAAGATGTAGGTCGCACTCTGGATCTTTCATCGATAGGATCTTATGAGGAGTTATGCAGGAAATTGGCAAATATGTTTGGCATTGAAAACTCAGAGATTCTTAGTCATGTGCTTTACCGAGATATCACTGGTACGGTCAAGCAACTTGGTGACGAACCCTATAGGTGCGTCTTTAACTTTCCCATATATACGAGATACTGTACTCTATATCCACTCTATCCAAATTTAATGTAATATTTCCTGTGTCTTTTCTTCCTTTATTTTGCAGCGACTTCATCAGAACAGCACGAAGGTTAACAATTCTAACTGATTCAAGCAGCGACAACGTAGGACTCAGGGAATAGAGAGAATGAGTAAATCTCCACTTTCCTTTCGAGCTGTACAGCTGGATGATCGAGTGCTTTGTTCCTAACATTTTAACGATTTCGGACACGCTAAAGAAGATATTTACCAAGTTCCAGAGTGGAAGTTTGCGGTTCAGCAAAATTTTCAGTTAGAATGCTAGCTATTTCTCCAGAGTAGTATGTTTACTTTCTATGTTTCTTGGAATTGTTTCTGAGTTTTGTTCAGACAATACCTACAAAGAACAAGATGGACTTGCTTTTTGTAGGCTTTGTCTGCTGATTTTAGAATTTGTTAATGGAAAGCCTTCTAAGAAGGCTAAGTAATGCTACTTCTAGTTTTATGTTTACTTTGTAGAATGAAAACTTTTCTTCTTTTATATCAATTGCGTACCGTTTCAAAACTACGTATATCCCACCCTCTCCGGACCTCACTTTGTGGGAATATAGCGCAGAGCCTGTTCTAGGAATACAACATTAAACCTGAAAAATAAGAAAGAAATCTAAGAAGCCTTTTTGTCTACATCATTGTTGGATAAGGGATTTAGAAAGTATATATCTAAATGATTTTGAATATTTTGCGTGCAAGATATTGTTATGTTTAAAGAGGGAAGAAATTCCAAGCATTCTTTTTGTATAAATAAATAAAAGATAGATTTGGTATTTTTGAAGTTGGATTTTATTACTTTTGAGTAAGTACTACAATAACAACAAACTCAATGTAATCCCATATATGGGGTCTAAGGAGGATAGTGTATACGCAGACTTTACCCCTACTTTATAAAGTGAGAGGTTGTTTTCGAAAGAACTTCGGCTCAAAAAACAATAGAGATAAGATAAAGCAACCAAGTAGTAAACAAAGGTGACAACAATATATAATGCTAATGGGCGTGAATGACACAACAACAACAAACACAACATGTAATAATAACCATGACTAAGATAATACAAAATTAGTCTTAGTACTACTGGTAAGCCTAGGAGGAACGCACTACCAACTGTCAAGCTACAACTCTAATTCTCGACCTCCACACCTTCCTATCATGGGTCATATCCTCGATAAGCTGAAGCAATGACATGTTCTGTCTAATAACCTCCCCAAATACTTCTTAAGCCTACCCCTTCTCCTTCGCAGACCCGCCATGTACAACCCCTTACCCCGCCTGACCGGTGCATGTATGTCTCCTCTTCACATGTCCGAACTATCTCAATCTAGCTTTCCGCATCTTGTCCTCCACAGATGTCACTCCTACCTTGTCCCTAATAACTTCATTCCTAATCCTAGCTCACACATCCATCTCAACATTCTCATTTTGAGTAAGTATAAGTGCCCGTTTGGACATAAAATTTGATGAAAGATTTTTCCAAAAAAAAATTATTTTTTTCGAAATCAGCATTTGTTCATAAAATTTCAATTTTCACTTGAAGAAGCATTTTGGAAATTTTCGGAAATTTGAAAAACTGCAAAAATCTGTTTTTCAAAATTTTACTCAAATCATTCACAAAATTTCAAAAACAACCCAAACTGAAATTTATGTCCAAACACAACTTTAAATTTTAAATATTATTTTCACTTAAAGTTTTTTTTTTACAATATTTTCGAATTTTACAATTCTTATGTCCAAACGCCTACTAAGTCTAATAAAATATAACCAAAGAAAAGATAGTGAGAAAATGATTATTACTTAATTGACAACCAAACAAGTGCCATGTGTACGACATAATCTGCAGACCCTAAAAGAGCAGAAGTCACATGGTAGACCAAAACATTTGAACAAGTAGTCCTAACATTAAAAACTGCTATTTGGTTGCCGCAAGAATTGGGAAAATTGACATTTGTTTAATAATTTATTTGTTTGTTTACGTGATTAGTATTGGGATTGAGGTAATGTTAATTAAGTATTAATTTAATTTAATGAAACATTGACCTCAAATTCAGCAACAAACAATAAGAACAGCAGCAAACACAAAGTCAAAGATGTGTTACGCAATGACAACATCAGCAACACCCACAAAAGGCTTTTATGTATTTTGTTTTTTTACCGATTGTGATGTATTCTTTCATCCTTAATAGAAGCACTTTATAGGTTTTTAAATTGATGCTGAACCCATAACATATTTTAATTATTGTATTCGTAATTATACATTAATATATTTTATAGATTTTCTACTGAAAACATAAAGCCTAGGCAAAAGATACTAGGTTCGGTCGAATCCGTAAATAATATTTTAACTCTATTTTTAAATCAGAAATCTCGAATTTGAACCCGCATGTAAAACTACAACTGTTAGAGAGCATTTTACGGTGTAACTTTCCGTCGTAATCTGAATATTGTCGGTCTCAATGCGAATACTGGGTGAGAAACTAATATATATATAAGGGAGTGGGTGGGGAGTAAAAAAAGTAAAGAAGAGATAAGTAGAGATTTTTATAGAATGAGCCGCACGTGTGAGAGGGGAAGACACGTGTAAGTCAAAGAATGGGGTATTGGTCAAGGAGTAAATAGGGTTCACGTGTGGCCATAGTCAGCAGAGTAGATTTTTGCATGGGTTGCGCCGTTTTGAAGACCGCGTTGTTTCTTCAATATTTAGTTCTTTTATTATTTTAAGAAATTATCCTCTCTTTTTATTTTCATGTAAAGAAAGTATCTTGTATAATACTTTTACTTGTATATCTAATAAATCTAATCCAGAAAATATATATAATAAAGTCTTTTACATCGCTAAAATGACACTTGATTTTAAAAGACGAAACTTAATTTAATTTAGAGGAAATCTTAATATTACAAAATTAATAAATTGAGAGTTAGACATATAGTGAGTTAATCTATAATGTTCATTTCGTTGNATATCATATTTTTTTTTTTTTTTTTTTTGTGAATGGCTGTCTCATGTGCACTTGATTAATTAAAAAAGAAAATAAAATTAACTAGGATTCCCTTTATCCTAAGACAAGGAAGGTACCCATAAAAATTGATTTCTACCTTAGTCTTAAATGCTTCGGTTCTTCCGGTATATCATGTGCAGATTAATTTATAATATCAATGTTTTTGTTTAGTTTCTTTTAAGTATTGTTTCTTTTAAGTATTGGTAAAATTTTTGTGTTGTGGTATAATTGTACATAGATATTTGTGGGGTGTGAACATGTAAGTGGATTACGATCAATTGGTTATTATGTGCATGCATGCATAGTCATAAAAATATGAGGGTGAATATGCATTAATAGTTAAATGTTCGATCATGTATTTGTATTGAAAATTTGTTATATACTAATAAATATTAATATAATGTTCATTAGTGGAGAAAAAAAGAGTTTATTCGTTGCATTTTTTCATTTTATCATGCAAAAGATTGGTGTATATGTCGTAATAAAATTCATTTCCTAAAGTTAAATTTTAATAAGAAGTCTTACTTCTTTTTCTTTTTGTCTATAGTATAATATTAATATTATATTGGTTTCTTTTTTTCTTTCTTTCTTTCTTTTTGTCTATAGTGTAGTTATCTTATAAAATATAATATTAATATTCACATTGGTAAGAAAATTCAAGTTAATAACATGTTAGACACGTATTTATAACTTGTTACCTTAGATCTTTTTGTAAAAAATATTATGTATCAATATGAAGATTTGAGTATCTTAATTCAAAGTTCTAAAATATTTCTGTTTTAAAAATTAGATAGTCTTTTGTCACGACCCAAACTACCATGTCGTGATGGTGCCTATCGTGGTACTAGGCTAGCCGACTCATTACCAAAAACAACGCGATATTTCATTTCAAAGCTAATTTCAAGTTATTTCATAGTAAAACTTCATAAAGAAATTCAAAACAAATGAAAAGTGCGGAAAGAAAAGCCCGACATCGGGTGTCACTAGTCATGAACATCTATAATATTTGTCTAATAATACTAAGACTAATATTGTCTGGGAAATAACTAAAAACATTTATAGGAAGATAGGAGGGATAAGAGCAAGGTTGCGATCGCCAGGAAACTACCTTGCTAACTCGGATAGATCCGCGACGGATGAAATCAACACTCGCTAGTACGTCCAGTAACACCTGAAACTGCACACAAGGTGCAGGGAGTAACGTGAGTAGGCCAACTCAATAAGTAACAACAGTAAATAAAGACTGAGCAGTAGTGAGGAGCAGTAAAACACATAAAGTCCACATCATGAAATCTCAGTAAAATACAACATGCTTCCAAATCAGTATTTGAGTCAAATCATCTCATTTAAAATCTTGTTCCAGTGAAAATTCATTTAAAGATATTTTTCAACAGTTTCAATAGAGGCTCAATGAAAAGAAGAGTGAAAATGATGAAATCATAAACAACCCCTCGGGAAAGACACCACTCATATACAACCCCTCGGGGAAGCCTCACAGTCACTCGTAATTAGCCTCTCGGGCAAACCTCACAATCACTCATAACAGCCCCTCGGCATACCTCACCATCATTCATGCCTCCCAATCACTCAGCACTCAGCACTCGGCACTTGGGACTCGCACTCAGTAGGTACCTGCATTCATTGGGGGTGTGTACAGACTCCGGAGGGGCTCATTCTGCCCAAGCGCTATATCAAGACAAATCATGGCATAAATCACTCAGGCCCTCGGCCTATATCAAACATGTTCCTGCGTGAAGCTCGATCCCATAAATATCCTCACAAATCAGGACCTCGGCCTCACTCAGTCATAAACCTCACAAGCCACTCAGACATTTTAGTAAAAACAAGGAACTCAGCCCAAAATAATATTTATATGCATCAAAACAGAGTAATAAAACTAAGTTATGCAATAAATAGGTATAACCATGACTGAGTATATATTTTCAATCGAAAACATTGAGAGGATAGTAAGAACATGCCCCTGAGGGTCCAACAGTACTGGCACAAGTCTCAAACATGGCATTCAACCCAATTTACTGAAACTCTTTCTAAAACACATATGTATTATACAATTTCAACAAAATATGCAACTCTACAGTTGCTACGGGATGGACCAAGTCACAATCCCCAATGGTGCACGCCCACACGCCCGTCACCTAGCATGTGCGTCACCTTACAATAGTAGAAAGATATGAAATCTGGGGTTTCATACTCTCAGGACTAGATTTACAATCGTTACTTACCTCAAACCGATCAAATATCTACTTTGTGATGCTCTTGCGCCTCGATTCGGCCTCCAAATGCTCTGAATCTATTTACAACCAATACAATACCATCAATTTTATGCTCACAAGAAAAACTATCAAATTAGACCCCAAACCTGAAATTGGCTCAAACCCGGCCCCCGAGCCCACGACTCGGAATCGAGTAAAAGTTACAAATTATGAACACCCATTCACTCACGAGTCCAACCATACTAGTTTCACTCAAATCCAACTTTGAATCGACATTCAAATCCCAAAAATTCATTTTATGAAGTTTCTGCAATTTTTCCTAAATTTCCACCTCAAAGTACTAATCAGATGATGAAATCATTAATATATCTATGTATATTAACCAAATCTGAGTTAGAATCACTTATCCCGATGAATTTCTTGAAAAAACTGCAAAAAATTGCCACAAACCGAGCTCCCTTAGTCCAAAATGTGAAATAATGTCCTAAACCCCATTTATATAGTGCACCCTCTGAACTCCCACTATGCGGTCCGCGAAATTCAAGCGCGACCGCGCCTCCCAGCTCCTGCGATCGCATAAAAATGGTGCGGCCGCACCTTTTGGTGGATGCACTGTCAGGATTTAGTAGTTTGGCCATAATTTTCTCTACAGATGTCCAAATGATAACTTCTTTACCTTTCTAGAAGCTAGACACTAAGGGCTACAATTGTCATTTTTGAATCATCTCAAAATTCCTTGTAGATCAAAAGATATAGTCTTCCGAAATTGGAACATCGGATCTGAAGAACTTTTCCCTGGAATGCGGCCGCGGCAAAATTATGCAGTCCCCACCCCTCCTTCGCGGTTTGCGAAATTCTGCCGGGGTCCGCGTTTTCAAAACACCAAAACCATACTAGAGTTTCGGAAATTTTCGGACTCGCTCAAAACTCACCCCGAAACTAGGGCTGCTTATCGGGCGGATTAGGCGGTTATTTACTCTTAACGGTTTGGCTTATCGGTTATCGACTTTTAAATGTATTAATCTGTTAGCCACCCGATAAGATATCGGGCGGATTGGTATCGGTTTAC